>CACSLK010034108.1:10078649-10089774 GCA_902706635.1 Striga hermonthica | reverse complement strand
TTCTATTTATTCTATCCATCAATATTTAATATTAGTGTCCTTCTGGGACTACTAGTATTCAATTGAACCTTATAAATTTGGATAGATAAATATTCGCTAATAATATTGCACTATTTCATAATTGCACAAGTTTATCTTCTGATCCAACCATATTATAAAGATGATCATAAGTTGAGCTATGTAGCATCAATAATATATATCCAATATTTCCACTATTTTTTTTTTTTATATATATAATCTTTCTCTCATACAAAAAGATCACATGAATTTTTGTAGCACTAAAAACATTAGACACAAATATTTTTCAAAATTTTCAAATCATCTCGGCCAAACTATAATTCATATGCTATAACAAATTGCAATTCATAACAATTCATGGGGCACTATAGGGAGTTCAAAAGGCTATGGCATAACGGAGATTTATTCTCAATTCTAAATTATAAATCTCATGTGTAAATACTAAATAGAATATAAACATTGCAAATTATTTACACAGCCTCAACATCATAAGAATATGGTGCAGCAAATAATTCTCCCAAAACAACTAGAATTCGAGAGTAAATATGCCAAAGATACTAGATGCGGAAATCACGAAATATATATACATATATATGCGGACAAAATTCATCATAAGCATTAGCTTAAGACTGTCAATTGGTGCGAACAAATTATGCTTCCACTATGATCGGAAAAAAATATTCACAAGTCAGTCAAGCGATCATACATCAAATTAATTTTAAACATCAATTGACAGATCATAATAATAAGCAGACCGTAAAACATCAATAGAATACTAGTAGTTGATATATTTGCGAAATTCCCATTAAACCCAAAGTATTCAAATCAAACAACATTAAGCATCACACTTGTTCACAGTTAAAGAAGAAAAACATCAGGTACTAGAAAGATCCACAAAATAATATATTCAAAATAATAATCATGCATCTTGAATAAACAATTTAGTGTATACGAAATACTTACTTGATGCAGAAGACGAAATAATTTGTGATCTTGATAATCATACGGGCTTGATCGATCTTATAGCAGAAAACTGATGAGATAATACCTTGACTGTCCCTTCGTCTTGATGCCACCACTATTCGCTTAGATGGTAGAGTACTCGTGCGGGAATTCAAATTCCCAGAATTTTGAGTGAAGTTCGAACAGAATGAACAACAATTCCAAAATCTTTTCCCTTTTTTTTTTTTTTTAATAAAACCCAGATTTATGATGGAACAGATCCGATGAAGAAGATGGGCGAAGACCAGTGCACCAAATCCCAGAATTGGTTGCGAACAGAAGCGAAAAACAGATTCCAAAACTTAACGAAAATTAATTCCAATTAATTTTCTTAATTTCGTTTAATGGTATTAAAACCAATAGGCACCAATTCCAGATTCTGCAAACACCAATTCCCAAAATTGTGTGCAGTTTGAACAAAACGATTCCAAATCATTTTCTTAATTATAGTTTAATTAACATCAAACAATTTTAATTAAACTAAAACATAATCAGCAGATTTGATCCATAAAATTCCAATTCAAAATCAAATAGCTATGAAACCAAGAAGATTGGATGTACCTTGCGGGAAAGACAGATTCTTTCCTAGGGCTAACACCAATAGGGTAAACACCAAAATTGTAGATTAGAGCGTGCTGATAACGTGTTATAATATAGATTGACAATATGTAAAATCTATGTGTTAAATAGACAAAGATAGAAACAGTAGAAGAAGAAAAGAATAAGAGAGAAGAGATACGCCGTTCAAACCCCCATCTTATTCATTCACTTGAGCCCTATCTATAAGGGAATATAATGTACATGAGTAAATACCTAATAGGCTCCTGGCTCATGCCTACAAATCCTATATCTAGGTAATGTCCACAACTTAATATTTACAACAATTATAACCCTATTGTTTATTTGGACTTAACATGCTGATTAAAAGTTGTGAAAAATATATGATAAGCTTTTTAGACTTAGATGTACAAAGTCTCTGAAAATAACTCACTTGATATCGTCCTGTGCATCGCACGAGTGCGTGCTAGTATATATAAAGAGATTAACATTTACTAAATATAGTTAGCAAAAATTTTGGACAGTTTTTACTTTTGGAAAATTTTGGTAAGATTTTCAGACAGTAATAAATTAAGAGCCAATAATATTAGTTTTTGATTCCATACAACTTTTTATTTCATACACACACGTGTTGGCATTAAAAATCGGAATAATTTGTAATAATATTTTCTAACAGTAGTCAATGAAGACTAATGCTCACCTATCACGGTGAAGATATGTTAATATATTCACTATTTATGTGGCATGCACATATAGATGATGTATTTTTTTAACATATTAATTTCACCAATATTTGCCACATAAACGGTGGACATATTAACATGTGCCCAGTGGTTAGAAGAGCATTATCTATTCAATGAATAGCAAAAATCGAGATTAAATAACGATTTCCGTATAAATTTAATAAGATTTGTATTTGTTAAATTGATAAGTATGTACTAGCAGTGTACTTTGTACAAAATCTCTTCTTTTGTTAAACACCTTCACCTCACGTACAAACTTGTTTAATGGTGTATTTTGTACAAAATCTCTTATTGTGTTAAACACCCTCACCACAGGTACAAAACCTGTGTTAAAAAAAACAAAAAAATAAAAAAAATTAAAAAAATTAAAAAAAAAAAAAAACAAGCTAAACTAAAATTTTCGCACCTCACGTTTGCATAAGTCCTGTATCAACTAAATATTGTTTATCATTTCAATATTATTCTATATCTAGACTACAAATGTCTATAATTATAATATAGATATATTTATAAATATTAAATTTTTAGGTTGTAATACATATTGACACCTATAATATTATATATATATATATATATATATATATATATATACTAGTAAAGTGCACGTGCGATGCACGTGATACCTAATTTATATTGTAACGTGATTTAAAAATATTATATCTTATGTCATATGTTTTATGGCCGGTTTAAGTTTTTGCATTATTATTTTCAATGAATCAAACAAAAGAGTACGTTACATGATGAATTATGTCAAGTTTATTGAAATTTGAGAAACAAATTTAAAGTTGCATGACAAATTTGGTTGACAAACTTTCATTATCTAAGTTAGTCTTGTTTAGAGTTGGCTAGAAGTTTCGTCCCCGCAAAGAGAAGAAGTTTCTTTGCTTCCTGGACATACACTTATTATCTGAAACTCACTACCCAACAGTAGAACCCCCAGAAAGAGTACCGAGGAATGTCATGTTGTGGGCCTTTCATTATCTAAGTTAGTCTTACACATGGTCTTTATCGACCTTGAGAAGGCCTATGACAAAGTACCGATGAATGTCATGTGGTGGGCCTTAGAAAGCACAAAGTCCCATCTAAGTACATTACCCTCATCAAGGATATGTACAAGAATGCGATGACGTGTGTCCGAACATGTGGGGGACTTCCCAATTAAAATAGAACTACACCAGGGGTCAACATTGAGCCCTTATTTATTTGACTTGGTGATGGATGAGGCCACAAGGGACATACAAGGTGATATCTCTTGGTGTATGCTCTTTGCTGATGATGTGGTCCTAGTTGACGAGAGTAGGGCAGAGATAAATAGGAAGTTAGAGTTGTGGAAGGACACGTTAGAGTTGATAGGCTTCAGACTTAGTAGGACGAAGACCGAGTACATGACGTGCGCTTTCAGCATGGCTACACATGATGATGGTGACGTTAGCCTTGACGGGCAAGTGGTGGCCAAGAAGGAGACTTTTCGGTATTTAGGATCGATGTTATAAAAGGATGGTGGCATTGATTAAGACATTAGGCATAGAATTACAGCTGGTTGGTTGAAACGGCATCAACCTTCGGGCCTTCTCTGTGATAAGAGGGTGCCACAAAGGCTAAAAAGTAAGTTCTATAGGACGGCGATTCGCCGGCGAAGCTATACAGTGCTGAATATTGGCCTACAAAAGGCAACATGTCCAACAACTAAGTATAGCATAGATGCATATGCCGTATGTTGCGTTGATTTTGCGGGCACACAAGAAGGAATAGCATCCGGAATGAGGAGATTTAAGATAGGGTCGAGGTGGCTCCAATTGAGGAGAAATTGGTTCAACATCGGTTGAGGTCGTTCGGACATGTCCAACAAAGGCCTCCTGATGCACCGGTGCGTAGGGGAGTTCTACAGCAGGTCGAATGTAAAGAGAGGTAGAGGTCGACCTAAACTCAGTTGGGAAGAGTCGGTTAAGAGAGACCTTAAAGATTAGAATATCTCCAAGAATTTCGCGGTGGATAGGAGCGCTTGGAGGCTAGCAATCAACGTGCCAGAACTTGAGACTTTTGCTCCTTTCTCTTTTGCTCCAATCTCTTCCTTTTGTTTTGAGCCTTTTTTGTGTTTCTCTTACCATTGGTTCTCTTGGTTTCATCCTAGCCTACCCCAACTTACTTAGGACTAAAAGACTATGTTGTTGTTGTTTTTTTGTTGTTAGCAAAATTTTTAAATGTTATTCATATTACATTCCCTTGTTCCAGTGACATAATTTTCATATGCATTTTTTCACTTAATATAATAATTTATAGTCATTTTCATGAGTTATAAATATATTCTAAAATTTAATCTTGGTTAGTTTTTTCTTTATGTTCAAATATTATATTATAATTCATGAGCCATTACAAACATATGGTGCACAATCTCATTTAGATTCCAATAATCTTAAAACAACAATTTAAAAAGATTGAAAATATTTTGTTTGGTAAATTATATTTTCATTTCCAATTAAGAAATAAATTGATTTAATTAAAAGTGTCATATCATATACAATGAAGTAATGAACGATAGTTTTGGTCTTCAGGTCACATTTAATGCTCATAAAATTGTAGTTGAATAAATATCAACCAATTAATATGTGGTGGACCACATGACATGTATAATCTTAAGTTCATAACTGCAAATCTTAAAATTCCTCCAATTAAATGGATAATATATATTATATGGTAAAATTAAATATATATATATATATATATATACACACACACACACATATAAACTTGAACAAAATTTTAACTATGTCATATAATGTAACGTTATTTTCTATGATTTTATCAAGCCTGTAAAAAAATCCTAATAGTCAGTCCAGATCATCGTTCAGAATACTTAACTAAAAACTAAAATAGTTGTTACAGTCTCATTCATAAAACAATGTCGTTTTAGGATAAAATTTTAGTTTAAATTATTTTTTTATATTTTACTAATTTCAAATTATATACATATAAATACTCTTTAAGTATGGCTAGTTACTTTTACTTAATTTTAATATATTTTCTTTAAAAATATTTTTATATACATTATGACCTCTTAATGTTAATTGAAAGTGCATATTTTCAAAAAGAGCAACATATAATTATCTAAATTATTTGGAACTCACATTGTTTAAATCTTGCATAATCGTCAAAAGATGTCAGAAAAAAGTTTTGAGTGAATCCTTACACTTTCATGTATATTAGTTGCATACACTATCTTTTTTGATAAAAATATTTTTTAAACTCTACTTTAATGAAATGCGCCTTTTAACTAAACTATACAATACATAATTTATAATATAATAAAAATAAAAATTAATATTAGTTACCATTATTATTTTTTCTAATCAATTTATTATTGTATTCAAATATTTTCTATAACTCTGTTCAAAGTTGATTTATGTTATAATATATTTGATTACTACATCCAATTGTTTTTAGTTAACTGAATTTTATTTGTCATTATTCATAATTATAATTTTACTATATCTTATATTTTTATCTCTTTTACTAATCATTGTAATTATAGTTTTATTATTATAAAAATATCAAATGTAAAAGATATTTTAAGCAATCAAATTCATTTATTTGGCAATATGTCTTCGCATTTAATTTTTTTAATGTTCATCATTGTTCTATTATAGAGTAGTTTTTATCATTATATTTCTATTTATAAGTTTTTGATTCTTGTTAAAAATTGACTTTTTTGATAAAAATATTTTTTAAACTTTATAGTACATAATTTATAGATTTATAGTATAATAAAAATTAATATTACTTAGCATTATTATTTTTTTATAATGAATTTATTATTGTGTTCAAATATTTCTTATAGCGCAATTTAAAGTTGTCATATTTTATAATATATTTGATAACTGCGTTCAATTAATTTTATAATATATTTGATAATCATTGTAATAATAGTTTTATATTATAAATATATCAAATATAAAAGATATCTTAAGCAATCAATATTCATGTATTTGGCATTACGTCTTCGCATTTCATTTTTTTAATGTTCTTCATTGTTCTATTGTACAGTAGTTTTTATCACTATATTTCAGTTTATAAGTTTTTGATTCTTTTTAAAAATTGACTTTTTTGATAAAAATATTTTTTTAACATTACTTTAATGAAAGGTACCTTTTAACTAAACTATGTAGTAAATAATTTATAAATGTATAGTATAATAAAAATAAAAATTGATATTAGTTAGCATTATTATTTTTTTCTAATCAAGTTATTATTGTGCTCAAATATTTCTTATAGCAATTAAATATAAATATTAATAAAAATAATAAAAGTGAAGTAATAACATACTTTTTATATTTTAATAATTGCTAATATTTTTATAAAATCATGTGCAAAATTATTTTGTTTTCTTTCATATTATGTCATGTGTTTTTTTTTCTTATTAGTTTTTTTCTTTAATTTGCGTTTTTGCTGTACCGATAATACATTGCTTGACTAAATTATAAAAAATTACCATTTGGTAAGCTAATGTCATAATTTTGGTGTTCTGTACACTATCAAACAAACACATTTTGATAATTTTAAAAGTTTGTTCAAATTTTAATATTACTGAAAATGCGGAGTGAAAAAAATTCAAAAGGGGATATTGTGAAAAATAAAAGGCATTGATAATTAGCTACTCTCCAGAGGTTACGCAAGTGGAGTGTCTGGTCGCTAGAATGTGGTTTTCTCTTCGCTTAGGTATTTAAATCATTATTATATTAATTAATAATTAAAAATATTAGTATAGAATGAGTAATAAATTACAAATTTGACATTACAGATATGAAAAAGTAAGGGTATTGTAGGCATATCATATTTTTACAGATTCATTGGCTCTTTTATAATAGTATAGATAAGGGAGGATTCAATGAGTCCACTCCTTAAAATGAGTCTACTTTTTAAAATATATTAATTAAATAATAAAATAATTATTAGTTGACTCTGGCGTGACCGTTGACCTCCGGCGAAAAATCGTTGACTTTCGACATTAACCGTTAACTTCTGGCGTTGACCGTTGACTTCTGGCGTTGACCCGTTGACCCCTAGTATTCATTATATGTATGAAGTAAATATACATCCAGTACCATCATTCAATATGAACTAAATATGCATGAGATACGAATTGCACATGCAGTCCTTATGAATTAAATATGCACCAATAATATCAACTAAGTATACACCTGTTATGAACTAAATATGCATCTGTTATGAACTAAATATGCATCATGAATGAACTAAATATGCAGCGAAAAATATGCAATAAAATGTGCAGTTTATATAGGTAATTTATGATGCATATTTAGTTAATTTATCATGAATATTTAGGTAATTTATGATGCATATTTAGTTAATACGAAATGCATACTTGTTATATTTAAATTAAATATATAATAATATTTATATAATTAATTTATTATGCATATTTACTTAATTCATGATACATATTTAGTTCTTACGAAATGCATATTTAGTTCATGAACAGTGCATACCTATTTTATTTGAGATCCAATCATAACTATTATTGTTATTAATCAATTTAAAATTAAAATTAATTATATAATAAAAATCATTAATTATTATATTTAATTTAATTGTATAAAATGTATATTTTATTGCATATTTTCGTTGCATATTTAGTTCATTCCTGATGCATATTTAGTTAGTAAAATGTGCATATTTAGTACATAAACAGTGCATACATAGTTGATATTACTGGTGCATATTTACTTCATAAGGATGACATATATAATTCATTTCTTATGCATATTTAGTTCTTACTAAGTACATAGTACTGTATGCATATTTACTTCATACACAATGTCATACTATGGGTCAACAGTCAATGCTGAAAGTCAACGCCGGAAGTCAACGGTCAACGCCGAAAGTCAACGGTCAACGCCGGAAGTCAACAGTCAACGCCGAAGTCAATGATCAATTGTCAAAATAATATTTAAATAATTAAAATAATAAAGAAAAAGAATTATGTAATATAAATAAAGAATTGTTATAAATGAAGAGTTAAATCTTGGCCACACATCATGTACCAATCTAGTGGCTAGGAATGAGTCTCACATTCACACTTTAAATATGTAGACTCATTGGATCCAATCCCTATATATATATATATAATTTAAGTGATAGGCTTATTTTACTAACTCCAATATTTAGAAAACTTTTAAGTGACTTCACATTTTTTAGTAATAACATAATGAGAAATGTTCACCTACCCACGGTGTGCACATGTTAATATGTCCACCGCGTAGGTGGCATGCACTCATTACTGATGTATTTTTTTAAACATATTTTTTTTGGTACAATTTTTTTTTTTTAAAAATATTATTTACCATATATAAAAGTTTCTAATTTTTTTTTTTAAACATATTAACATCACCAATGAGTGCATGCCACCTACGCGGTTGGCATATTAACATGTGCCCACCGTGGGTAGGGGAGTACTATTCATAATATATAATATTTTAGAAACTTTTATATATGGTAAATAATATTTTAATTACTTTTAATATTTCAAACATACATGTTTTATTTTTTAACAAAATAGTTTTATATTATTTCACAACAAATCGATATACGTAAATTATATGACATGTTAATTCAATAATTTTAATTTATAATTATTACTTAATATTATTCACCACAAATTTTAGTTTAAAATTATTATTTAATATTATTTACTTACAACTTTAATATATAATTATTATTCAATATTATTTATCGTGCATCACAGAGACTACGCACTAGTTTTTCCTAAAGTATGTGCTTACGTATTGCAACATTTCATCTTTTATGGTACTATATTTTAATGTAAATCGAAGTCAAAATTTTTACCTCACAACACGCATCATGCATGCACTTTTTAGTATTTTCCTCATTTGGTGGAGAAATAATTTGCTATTTGCACGCATTATTGGCCAATAACAAAGCTCTAGAGGTGGTCAGTCGATGGGCCGTGACCCCGCCCGCTCTGTCCGCCAGGCCTGCGGGACTCACATGAGTGACCCTTAATCGGCCTGCCAAAAATTAAGGGCCGGCCCGTGGAAACTGACCCTGTCCCAGACCGCTGGAAGCCTGGAACCAAAAAAAAAAAAAAAAAAAAGACCCGAACACGACCAGTAAAACCACAGTGTCGGTTCTTGAAACCAGCAACCTACAGGCCGGGCAGGGGCCGGGACGACGGGCCGGGCCGGCCCGTGGTCACGTCTAGTTGAAAGCTCCCATAAATGAAAATATATTAAGCACTCATTTATTTATTTATTGATTTTTCTAATATTCAAAACTATAATCTTCATTTAGCCAGCCTCTCGTTTTCAATGATGGAATAATAATTATTAAAATATTGTTTTGAAAGTAAAAAGGTTGACATGTTGTACTTGTCGGTGTTGAAGATTGGACTAAACAGCAAATATAATTATTTTTACTATTTATGACTAGAGAAATTAATTTATGGACCACATTCAGTTAATTTAATTTAATCGCCTGCAGATTTTGAACAACGTTATAATAAACACATCCACAAAAAAATGTATAATCAACAAAAATGTACCAAATGGATATATGTAAATCAGTAAATGTATTCTTTTGTTCTTTCTAATTCTTGTACCTTCTCTCTCTCTCTCTCTCTCTCTCTCTCTCTCTCTCTCTCTCTCTCTCTCTCTCTCTCTCTCTTTTTTTTTTTGTTTTTTAGTATTATAATATTTTCAATCCTTTTCACAGATTAATAAGAAGTATTGGGCCCGGCCGCAGCCCCAAAAGTCCCCAATATCAAAATTCGATGAATTGTTCAACTTGGAGATTGGTATATATACTTCTTGAAATTTTTGAACATATTTATAAACGAAGTCAAATTTAGGCAACTAATCATGTTCAATATAGGGAGGTGGTTGCAGAACAACTAAAAAGGAACTTGGGACCAGAGAGAATGACTACGTGGAGATTTAACTTTGCCTCCAGTTCCGATGACTTGTGCGTCGAGGAGGTGTGATGAAGATAGTGTGTTTCGATTGCCGATAAGCTACAAATCCACGCTTTGAATTGCCGATAGATGTTTCTTTAGCCACAGCCGCGCCCATTGAAACGAATAAAACTGCAATAGAAATCTAGAAGAAATCTAAGACAAAGTGTTTGAACAAAAGTTCAGATTTTTATTGATAAACTACATGATAAAAAATAATATGGGGAAGGGCCTTTTATATAGGCACTAGATATGTCTAATCCTAATCTATCTAGGGAACTAATAAAGCAATAAAATATTAAGAGTCCTAAACAATCTAGATATTATAATGAAATAAGGAAACCAAATAGGTAGGGGATCTAATGCCTTGGCTTGCACTCCAAGTAGTCTTGTCTTGCACTCCAAGGTGAAGAACCCAAGCCGCCTCAACCTCTCGCCGCCTAGGACCTCTCCACCGCCCGCGTGCCTTTGCCTTAGTCCTCGAGGACTAGGGTCGCGCCTCCTACGCCCGCCTATCCTCTTGCCTCGAGGATTAAGGTCTCGCGCCATGCGTGCGCCATTCCTATTCCTTGGAGGATCATGCTTCGGGCCTGCATCCACTTAGCCTATTCCTACTAGGAATATGCTCCCGGCTACGTTGTCTGATCTTCCGAGGATTACTCCCGTCACCGATCTTTCACGCGCGTTCCGGCACTCAGCGGCTTTTTCTAGTCCTGCGGGGTCTAGTACTCGCGCCTTGTCTATTCCTATGAGGACTAGGCTTGCTCCCATGGTCTTGCCTCTCCCTGCGTGTGCGCACGCGATTGCACCCTTCGCCCGC
>CACSLK010034108.1:10052992-10066410 GCA_902706635.1 Striga hermonthica | reverse complement strand
GGCGCGGAACGGCTAACGTTCATGCGAGCTCGGGCGCGGGGCGCGGAATTGGTGCCGTGCGCGCGAGCTGGCCTTGTGCTCCCCATTTCTACACTTGGCCGTATTTTCCCGTAAACGCTCGATTTAAATCTCAACACAAATAACACTCGATTTCGCTAATTTTTTTTCGGCTCGGCTCTAACAAGTCGGTATTGCCGAGCAGGTCGGCCCGAGCACTCCATTTTTTTCTTTCTTTTTTTTAAAGGAAAAGGAGAGAAAAGAATAAAAGAGAAAAGGAAAAAGAAAAGAACAAGAAAATGAAAACGTGGGTTGCCTCTCACGAAGCGCTCGGTTTAAAGTCGTGAGCTCGACTTTCCCGTCAATTCAAAGTCAACTGGGCACGGCTCGACGAGCTCCTCCAACCTCATTCTCGAGCTCATCAAAGAACACATTCGCCCATTTACTTCTCGGAGAGACCGGGGGTTTCTTCCTCCATTCATCCTCTTTCTCAAATTTCATCCCGGTTTTTGTGAACTTCCAAACCCCGGTACTCGCATCATCTTTCACACTCGATGGGCTACCTCCTGGTTTTTCATTTCCACTCTTAGGCTTCTTCATCGCTTCTTTCCTCCTCAATTTCACCCCCTCACCATTTTCAACATTATTTTGCAACTTCTCACATTGCACTCCAACTCCAACATTCTCATCCACACTCGACTTCACTCCCTTCACTTTTTCCTCAATACAAGTATAATTAGAAAATTTAGAATGAAGATCGGGATGTACCTCATTATCGATGTCCTCCATGAACTAGCATTGGCCAACTTTGGGTGGAGCTTCCCGGGCATTGTTCATCGTGAAAGTAGCCGTCTCTCCATGAGCCAAAAGAGTGAATCGTCCATCTTTGACGTCGATAATAGTGTTGGTAGTCGCCATAAAAGGTCGTCCGAGCAAGATAGTGTGCTCCTTCCCAGTATTCGGGTCATCTCCAACATCAAGGATGACAAAATCCACCGGCACAACAATAGAACCAACTTTGACCAACACATCCTCAATAATACCTTTCGGCTCCTGCAAGGTACAGTTCGCCAATTGGAGGCTCGTTTGAGTAGGCTTAAGCCCTTGCAAACTCAATTATTTGTAAATAGAGTATGGCATAAGGTTTATACCGACTCTCAAGTCGAGCATCCTGATCGTCGTTTTTTCATTCCCAAAGGTGATCTTCATGACAAAGGCTCCCGGGTCACACTCTTTCCGAGGTATGGTAGTAGAGGCTACCTCGGAAATCATGACTTTCTCATTATCCCCGAATCTCCTCTTTTTCGAAGCTAGCTCCTTCAAATATTAAACATATGCCGGCACGTTTTTTATAACGTCTAGTAATGGGAGATTCACGTTTACCTTCGAGAACATGTCAAAAAGATCCTTGAATTGATGCTCCTTCTTTGTATCTTGCAAACGGCTCGGGAAAGGGGTGGGTGGTCGGTAGGGTGTGGTAGTCTTGTGCAAAGCCTCACGGGCATCCTTCTTTGGGTTCTCCTTCTCGATTCCCTCATCAACAATGGCTTTTCCCTTTGAAATCTCAACTTTCTCACCCGGTTCATCATCATCCTCATCAACAACAACTTCAACTACCTCATTTTCCTCGGGCATCTCCACATGATTATCAACTTTCTTACCACTCCTCAAAATCGTGATTGCATTGACGTGTTCGGGTTGGCTCGGGAGCTTGTCTTTCATCTTGCCCCTTTGAATCTCTCCAATAGAAGTTCCGAGTTGCCCTATTTGAGTCTCGAGGAATTTGAGAGAGGCTTGAGTTGAGGGCACTCCTTTGACGATGTCGTGCAACGTAGAGACGGTTGAGGCCAACGATTGAAGACACTTCTCTAGGCTTTCGATCCGGGTATCCGAGGACTCTCCATTGGCATTTCTCTCGGGTTCCGGTGGAGGTGGAATTGGTTGCCTCGGAATGAAAACTCCACCCCCTTGTGGATATCCTTTAAACTCGAGCCTCGGTTGGTAGCCTTGGAACTCGGGCCTCGGTTGGTATGGTGGTCGGTTGTTCGGTTGTGCATAGGCTTGGGGTTGATTGTAGGGTTGAGATGGTGCTGGTTGGGGTGCATACCCTGTTTTCGGGTCCCTCCATGAGAAGTTAGGATGATTCCTCCACCCCGGGTTGTAAGTGTTGGAATAATAGTCGTTTTGAACCCGGGGGGCGTATCCTTGCACGATGTTGACATCAAAAGGGACCGCTACAAGGTTGGGATCAAAACTCAGCTCCATATAACTCGGGCACTCATGGCCTCCATGCCCCGTTTCTCCACAACATCCGCACACCTCGGCCATCACAACTTGAGTGGACTTCACATCTCTCAACCGAAGTTGTTTGAGCTCCTCCTCCAACGAGGCTAGCTTGGCAAGCACGGCATCATTCGAAGACCCGGTCGATGGTGTAGCCTCATTTACGGGGGTCCTCTTACGAACACTATTCCTTTGAGAATTCTCACTCAACATCTGAGAGAGTTCATAGATCTCCTCCTCCGTGTGGGTCCCGATGTCTCCTCCGGCCGCATGGTCAACCATGTATTGAAGGGTTTGGTGGAGACCATTATAGAAGAATTGATTTAGTATCCCAAGGTAAAAGTGATGATGGGGGCATTGAAGTTGGTACCCCTTGAATCTCTCCCATGCCTCGTGTTTCTCCCACGTTTTGGCTAAAGCTAGCAATTTGGGTTCGGAGGTCAGTGGTCTTTTTGTGCGAGTAGTACTTGCCCATGAACTTCTCATAAACGGCTTCCCACGTGTTGAGTGAGTTTGGAAGCAAGGTCATGAACCAAGTTTTGGCTCGGTCCTTCAAGGTATAGAGGAAGCATCTCATTCGGAGTTGGATTTCGGTTAGGCCTTGGAGGGGAAAGGTGTTGACGGTGGAGTAGAATTATTGGATAAAGTTGAGGGCATCTTCTTGTTTTAGGCCGTAAAATGAGGGATGTCGGTTTAGGTGGATGGTTTTTAGGTCGTAGTTTCGGGCCGCCTCCCCGAGCACAAGGCACGAGGTGTTGTCTCCAATGATGGGTCGTGCAAAGTACTTTATGTTCGGGGGCGGTTGTGGAAGTTGGTCTCCTTGTCCCGCCATTGGTTAACGAAAAAGTAGAGTGGCGGTGTCTCCTCTCGGGGTCTACGCCCTCCGTTTACCTCGCATAAACAAAACCAACAACTATACCCGGTGAACGTACAAATGGGAAGCAAGATCAAATCAAAATCAATAAACACAAATGATCGACAAAAAGTAAGAGAAATCAAGAGAAACACGAAAATTGACCAAGGTTCACAAAAATCAAGCAAAACACAAGAAAAGGAGACAATCAAATAGCAAATTAGACGTCCTACTTGCCATCCCCGGCAACAGCGCCATTTGTTTAGTAAATTTTTGTGGTGGGTAAAGGATAACCGAGTTACCCGACTCAGGTAGATCTCGAGGGAAAACGATTTGGAGCTTTATCTACTACTCGAATGTTAAAATCACAAGAAGGGAAAATAAATCCTAAACATTCTAAACGATTGGTTTGAAGATTGATTTACACTAAACGAGCAAGCAAGCAACTAAGAGCAATATAAACTCACGAGCAAACAACAAAGCTAGACTACCGGAATCTCATGCCATCAACATTACGAGATGATAATCAACGACAAAGAGGAATAAACGAGCTATGAGTATTAGATCATTAACCCTAGCCTTCTATCCCTAAGTAATTAAGCCCTAATCGGGTCTTAACCCTTAACCTAGATCGATGAGCAATTAATTCTTATATCTACTCAGCAAACATCCAAGGCAATCAAGTCTCGATTTTCCCTCCATCATTAATCAAACTCAAATTTACCTTAATAAACATTATAAGTAAACATGAGGCAAAATCAAAGTAAAGAGCTTTAAAACTAAATACCCATTCTCCAAATGTGTAGACGTAAAAAGATGGAGTCAAAAGCTCGAAACTTGAAAGAAACGAAAGTCGCCGGAAAACCTCCCGGAAAATGACATGATTTCCTAGTCTAGAGAGAAAAACATAAACATAAGCTAAGTTCCCAAAAGAGAAAGTGAAATAATGAAAGTTGGATCCCCATAATGCAAAGGAACAAAAATATTTATACTCTAGCTCCAACACACACTAGTTTCACGTACAATTAATGAGACACTCTCGAGGTCTCCGTAAAACTCGCGAGCTCGCAGCAAGGATGTGCACGGGCGCACTGGGGTTGCGACACTCTCGACCTCGCGGGGCATTCTGCAGGCGCGCGGGCGTGCGGGTGTGCAGGCGTGCTAGGGCGCGACGGACTCTCGAGCTCACGAGAGCATCCACGAGGGCGCGAGTTTGGCGGGCGGTACGGGCGCGAGACTCTCGAGCTCTCCTTCGGTTCCGCGAGCGCACGGGTGGAGCATGCGGCACGGGCGCAGGGCTCTCGAGCTCGCCGGCTTCTCCGTGAGTTCGCGAGTGTGGGCGATGGGCACGAGTTGGGCGTGCGCGTGCGGGCGTTCTCGACCTCGTCGGGCCTTTCGCGAGCGCGCGAGTCGTGATGGCGCAGCCGCGTACTTCGACCAAGGCTAATGGCTCGACATATCAGGAATTGACTCAAAATTCTTCAGAAAGCTCGTCTCTCGGAATTCGGTTTAACTCGAACCTTCATCCTCGGGATAAACCTGAAATTATACTAAAAGCACGGAAAAGTAAGCCAAAATATAAAATAAGACGAAAGACACAAAAACATACAGAAAACAATAAATGGACCGGTCGACATTAAAACGAACCTAAAACCGTCTCGAAAACACATATAAACACAAAAAAATAAGCACAAAAACACAACAAACAGCAGCCCATCGCGTAGGCGTCCATCGCAGTATAGTAGCGTAGGCCCCGGTTCAGTTCAACCCAGCAAACAATGAGGCTACTTAGGTGATCTAGAAAGAGGAGGCCCAACGCGCGAGAGGCCCAACACGCGAAGCCCACCAATGCGCGAGACCCCAACGAGAGAAAAAGAAAGCGCGTGGGCCACATCCAGCCCGAACGACCTGTGTCTCCTCACCGCATCCAGCGTGCTTGAGCCTGTTCCAGCCCGCGTCCCAACCCACTTTCCAACAGCACGTGAGGCCCATATCCATGTGACACGTCATCATGCAGCGTGACCAAGTGTGTCTTAGAGGTGTGTTGTAAAAGCTCGTTTTACAGATTCTATTAACTCCATTTTGATCTGGCACTCATGTTTTAGTCAAAGTACATATGCTTGCAGTTTATTTATTTATGCAGTCATACTCCTTATCTTACATTGAGATAGTATGGTTCGTGGTATCTCGAACAGAAAGATCATCTATCGGTTCCTTGTAAGGCTAAATTATTCGCTCATAGTCTAGACTGGCATTGAGATACCTCTTGGAAAAAGACTGCAGTGTAATTCTTCATTCAGTTGGTGTTTGACTGATAGATTACACTAGTACTTATGATAAATATTGAACATGACTGCGAAAGGATAAGATTATGAGACTTACTGATCGTTGTTGTAGTCTAGACCTTCGATAATTGATGCGTTCTCAAAAACTGTAAGATAATATAAAATAACATGTATATTCATTGCTTGTTTATTTTATTTACCAAGGGTGATTCCTATTCTGTTAGGATGACATACTCGGTACTTTGGTAAATAAGGGTGTTTATATGATGTGTTGTTATAAATTATTTATGGTCACTATGTCCCAGTGCGCTAGGTTGACGATGTCCCAAAAATGAGATTAGTAAGAAATATTATATCAAACCCTGCAGGTGGATGCATATCCGACATAATGGTTAAAGATCTGAGTGGTTTCGAAAATGAATAAGAAGTTGATTAATTATTTTGTCAGTAACTTAATTAATCAACGGACGCTATGGCTTAAACATGGAGAGGTAAATCGGTTAATTAGAATAATAATTAGCTAATCAAGTGGAGGTTCAAATTTATTGAATAAATTGGAGCTAAATTGGGATAACAATAATATTACTCTAGTGGAATGTTTTATTATTTATGTCTATTTAGGAATTAGGAATTAATTATTTTCCATTTATTAATTCCCTAAGGAAAGGAATATTCCTTCTAGAATATTACCTAGGGTTAGGAGACTATGGAGTCTTTTAGATGGTAAGTAGGGTTATGAGGAGTATTATCCAAGATGGAAAAAGATATGGAGCATGATTAGGTTTCATAAACCTTATACAATAAGCTCATATTTAGCACCTCCTTAAAGTCCCTAATGTGGCCTATAAATACACCATGTCTTGAACCATTCCCCTCATTCTAGCACACACACGAGTAAGCTTTCCTACGGGAAAAAGAATATCGAGTGTTCTACATATTTAGATTTCGAGTAATTAAGAAAATCTCCCACCGAGATTTTTCAGGATAGGTGTTTAGGTAATACATTATAAGACTTTCAGATAATATTTTTTGAGCCTTTTATTCGTACAAAACCAGCCATCTTTAGCCGTCGTGAACCACCGTCCGCCGTCGCCGGAACCCACCAGTGTCCAGCCGCATACAACCGCGCAGATATTGCGCCCAGCCGCACGCCGCCCGACGCCAACGCACAGTCCCAGCGATGACACCGCACGCTGCCTACCTGCTTGCACCCTGACGCCCGACGACCTAGCGTGCCTCGCTCCTCTGCCGCACACGCCTTGTCCAGGTGAGAGTAGGCAACCTTCCCGCACGCGCCCGACGACCTCGCACGACTGCCCGCACACATTAGCTCGCGCGTCTCAGCGCGCGTGTTCGCCGTAACCCGCACCAGTAGAATGATGCCGCACAGCCTGCTTGCGCTAGCTCATGACCGAGCCAGACTAGAAGACGCCACGCATGCACCATATCATCTCGATCCAGGCCAGAAGTCACCAGCTGTGACCTGACCGAGCCCATTCACATCCAGTCGATCTGAGCCCGACGAGTCCTTATCCCTATGATCCGTCGTGACCCGACTACCCTACTCCGATCTAGGAGGCCTAGTCCAGCTGCCCAACGAACTCTGTGGTTCAGACGATCTCATATAGAGGAAATCAGAAACGTCTCAGAGTCGGCAAAAATTGTTAAAGGTAATGTCCTAATCCTAACTATAGATTTCGCAGCGTTATGATTTATTTTGAAAGCTCAATACTGTGCATGTCATTGACGTTCCTAATAGAACCAACAGTGCATGCTCCAGCGTGGCCTAGTGCGTGGATAGCCCTCTAGCTAGTCCAGATCGCGCCAAATTCAGTCGAGCGTCTGGACAACGAGCCTAACTCATCCAGTTCAAGCCCAGGTGGTGCAACAGGGGTCCGGTCAGTCTACGACAAGTTTGGGATGATCCGACCATAATGGCGAGGATTAGTCTGGCTACCCAACAAATATGTGACTCAGACGATCTCCAACAACGGAAATCAGAAACGTCTCTGAGTCGGCAAAATTAAAAACGATACGTGTTAAACCCTTGCTTCTAGTTTTGCCACGCTTAGGGTTTAATTTGTAGTTAGTTCATAACTTTCATGATTTCAACGATCCTTACCGAGACCCAACAACAGTAAATGAGTCATGATATCTGTTATTGCCACGTGTGTAGTTAGTTGTTATCGAAGTAATCCTAAACGGGTGCATTGGTTTATGGAAAAATATATCGTCAAGTATATCATGTTGGCTTACCATCCATACCATATGCTGCGCATGAACTACAAAGATTCTAATTTATAATCATACAAAAACAATAAGTAAAATCTACCTCAACATTTGTGTTTACTTGTGAGGTGAAAGCAACGTTTAGAGGAATGTCAAATGGTAATTCGTTGACATATTCCACCAAGAAACTCATTTCATCTCTGGCTAAATAGAATCTACAGGAGAGGTTTGTATCCGATTGTAATGCCCCACTTTTATTTGACGAAAGTCAAGGACTTTCCAAAAAGTCAACAAATTTTTTTCGAAATTCTTTTCATTAATCGTTTGGCGTTACTTTACATATAATCAACAATTACGAACTTTCACATATCAGTTACTCGCAAGTAATTTAAACATCATCATATACCCAGATTAACCACCCTCATAGGGTTTTAAACAAAGTTCCAAAATCTATTATTACCAAAACGGGGCATCTCCCCAAACCAGTGTTCACATTTCTCAAATCATAGATAATCCAGAGTTCAAAATCCAAGGTTATAATTATCCAGAGTCATAAACCATACAAATAAAACCCAAGGTTTAAGTGCAAGAAAATTCCAGAGTTTGACATGATGACAAAAATAATCATAATATAATAGCAAAGCAGAAGCTACACAATAAGGTCCGGTCAATGACCGACCACCACTCGTCTCTCGCCGTCATACAGTCGCCAGCTCAACCTGCATCCATGAAAAGCAGGTGGGGATGAGCACAAATGGAATTCATTGTTCTCACCGTTGTGCGCATGAACAGTTATAATACAAAAGTAAATATGGCATGGTCACAAGTATGAACATAGACAATAAATTCTCCCATCTCCTATCCAGATTCGATTATATCTCATGTGCACACCTATCAGAATAGACTACATTTGGTCCACATATCGTCTCCCCGTGGGAACTCTAACGTTGCCAAAGTAGGAGAGTCATCCGTTAACCCTAGGGGTGTTCACGGTCCGGATTGGTCCGGTTTTAGCTCAAACCATGACCAAACCGGGCCTAACGGTTAATTTTTTTTCTTGTCCATAACCGGACCGGCTTTATTTTTTAACCGGCCACAATCCGGACCGCATTGGACGGTCCGGTTTGGCGGTTAACCGGTTAAATCCAAAATTCTTATTTTGGGCCTTCAATTTTTATGTTATTTTTTTTTATATTATTTGGGCTTATTTTTTATTTTTCAATTTTGGGCTCAAAAGAGATTATTTGGGCCTAAAAATTAAGAAACACAACAACAATGAAATAACAATTGCACAATTCATCCTATAAGCATAAAAATACACGTTTCGTCTCATAAACATAAAACTACAATAATGATGAAGATTAAATTGTTCAAATTGAACCCAAGCAAGGTGAGAAAAAGTGAAGAGTTATAGTGTCTTACAAAATTAAGTCAACAAAATGTCAAAAAATGAAAGTGAATGTATTGTATTTGTCGGCCATAAATGAATGATTGAATGTTATATATATATATATTTGTTATAGTTTTTTAATATTTACCGGTCCGGTTAAACCGACGGTTTACCGCAAGTAATCCGTTAACCGGACCGGTTATTCCGGATTTTTTAAAAAATTAACCACCGGATTTTTTAAGGCTTTTTTAACCTACCATTTAACCGATCCGCGGTCCGGATTGACGGTTTTTTGCGGTTAAAACCGGACCGTGAACACCCCTAGTTAACCCCGAGGGTTTTAGACGGAAATCCACTGTCAACCCCGAGGGTATTAGACAGGTCTGCCAACCCCGAGGGTTTTAGGCAGGAATTTCATCACCAACCAAGGCTCATGCCAAGGTCCTTGCGAAGGACCAAGAGGAGATTACAACCTCGGGGTATCGTTTTATAACTACGGGGATACCATTTGGCCGGTACAGCTCACCCCGAAAGTTATATATTCACATTTCATATTTGATCATATCCAAGTAAGTTAACAAATTTCACAATTCAAGGCATAGACAATTTTATAAGTAAACTCACCTTCCGGATTGATAACAACAAAAAATAGAAGAGACGTAGGTTGAGACTTGACTCCTCAAATACCTACATTAAGTCAAGATCCTAACTTCAATACCTATCCTGACTTAATCAGAAAACACAAAACTGGCTTAATCGAACTTGATTCAACTAAGCTGTTCGTGAAGTCCTGTGGATGTTGGAATTCTAGGACTTAGAGTCAAACAACCTAATATGGGATTTCACGTAAGTATCACATAAAAGGTAGTTCAAACAAGTCACAACCACAACAAGAAATCTGGTTTAAAAGATTTTTACACAAGAACTACATTTTTTAAATATAGAAAACGATATATCACATAATTAGGTTGATCAATATCCCGAATGAGTTAGGTTCCTAAACTTTGACATAAATTCTTCCTCACTGGACTTAGTAAAACTCCTAAGTTTCAGCCGCAAACTCATTATACCCAATTTTATAAAATTCAAATAAGATATCAACAAAAACAAGCATAAAATTCAAAGTCTGACTTAACAAACGAATTAGCACATAAGATTTATACTGGAGCAAGTTCAGCAGTTAGGGACCAACATATAAAAATTACAGCAACTAACATTAAATACACAAATTTTAGAAATTAATACAAGTTTCAGCAGTTTATCGAATTTTAATTAAAACTGAACCAATTCGAACTCCAACAATTCCAATCATTTTACAGCATGAAACACCACATAAAAAAGCATCTCAGCTAAAAATCAAAATTTTCCAGCAACTGACCAATTTATCAAAATTAAAACCGTTTTCTGCAGATTACTAGAATAAATAATTAGCCCTATCAAACTTAATCCAAAAATTCTAAATATTTTACACAACATACAATTCTCACAGGGGAACAATATTAAAAAGTCAGCAAATTTGGAGTTAAAATCGATTTTATATGATTTTTCAAAGCTTCTTCCCAGAAATTACATTAATTATCAAAAATAGCTGCAGGTCGTGAAAAATTATGAAATTTTTACATAAGCTATAAAATCAACAGAGGTAGATCGAGTTAAAATTCCAAAGCAATCGGGTCAGTATACAATTTTTAAAAATTCAAACACTAAAACAGCGAGCATACTAGTTCGGTAAATTCACATTTGACTCGAAACATATAATTCTCGTCCGAGGCCTTCTCTTAAGGCCAAGTACTCGACCTGATTCCAATATCCACAGCAACTTAACACGAGTTTAACGAGAATCTCATTCGATTCCACGAAATCGAAAGGACCAACTACACACGATAATCATATAAATTCAAACGTACACATAAAATCATAGGGCATATAAATCAATTCATAGAACATGATAAACACATCTAATAAACACGATTTAAGGAGACGAGGTTCGACTAGGTATCGTTCTCGGGAAAAACTCGGAGAAACGGGACGTAGGACACGAACGGGGTTGTCGGGCTCGATGGATTTTCGCGTCTCGCCGGGAGAGGAGGGCTGCAGGGTTGGTCCACGACTGCTAGGGTTGTTGCAGTGGCCTGAGCAATGATGCGCGACCAATGATACGCGAACGGAGGCGACGGACGAAGGCCTTCGATTTCATTCGCAACGTGACTGATGCAGCGATGAAGGTCGCGGCGTGGCGGGGCTGTAGTTCGCAGCGTGGCAGGGCTGGTTCTCGCGAAGGCGGTCGTGGAGCAGGGGTCACCGGCGACTAGCAGCAAGTGACGACGTTGAAAGACGATGGTGACTGGTGATGGTGCACCGATGATGGTGTGGTGACAAGAACTCGAATCACGCCGGGAATGGTGGTGATACTCAGTGATGATGATGATGATGGAATGTTTGATGAACGAGAAAGAGATGAATCTCTCTTTTGTTGCGTGAAAGAGGCGTGAGGGAGAAGAGAGTACGAGAGATAAATAGATGGCTGCGGGAGAAATTTTAATTGACGAGCATGAGGGTTTGATCTCTCTTATTTATACTAGTAGGGCTTTGACCACATAGCTTAGTCAACAAGCAACAAGAGAGAGAGTGTGGGGATGGGCGGTTCGGCATTGGGCGCGCGAGTCGCGGGTTCGAATGGCTCAGGCCGAAACCCAGTTCAACACATAAAATAAATTCTCGGGCTCGATGCATCGCACAATAAACTAAAATAATAATCGGGCAAATATATATTTAAAATACACATTTACAATATTTATACTGAATACATATTAAGCACATAAAATCATTTAGGCAATTAGACAATTAAATATAAATAAAAACATTATAATAATAATAATAATAATAATAATAATAATAATAATAATAATAATAATAATAATAATAATAATAATAATAATAATAATAATAATAATAATAATAATAATAATAAAAGCAATAATAATTTAAATAATTCTCATATATTTTATAAATAAACGAGGCATTACACCGATAACCTCTATTGGACTAGAAATGTGAAATCCTTGTTTGCTTTAGTCAGGTTCGAATTTAATTGTGATGACATTTGGTGCAGTTGCAAATATGAATGAATTACATGTTCATAAAGCAAGTGGGAGCATTGAGCAAGTACGAACCAGTGTGGGAGATAGAAAATGAGTAGAGTTTTGTCACCTAGTAATGTCGGTAGGCGACCAAGAAGACCTTTCTAGAATTATCTTTTGGCAAATGCAATTGGTGGCCACGAAAAGGATTGGGGTCTCTGATGTCTGGCATTTAGGATAATAGTACTTTGAAAATAAAGATTGGAAGAAAAATATTGGTAAAAGCGAAAGCTTTAAGTATAAGTGGGAGATTGTTAATGTGTAAAGCTAAAGCTCGACTTTTTATTGACACAGTTGTCGTTTGAATTAAAATCATGTTTAATTGAACAATCTATGTTCTTATCTTCTATATTTGCATATTATGGTTCATCACGGATGGACATAAGACCACATATTGATTATTTGTAAAACATAAATAATCAGGTTCACAACCTAGAAGAAAATGAACGACCTAACATGAACGGTTGTAGTGTCAATTGTACAGTTTGTCACGACTGATTTGTTGAACTAGTACATTATATATATTGAACAGATCCAGAGAGGATTTTATAATGATTGAGTAACCAAACTAGACCTCGGTTAATTACAGCGTACTCTTAACCAGTAAGATATAAACATGCACGTGCATACAGTAGTTGCTATTTTAATTCACGAAAAAGTGAGATTCATTCTACCAGGCCAATAGTTTGACATGTTCTGGATTATAGTGTTGTGAGTGTGGCGTGTTGTTCGAACATTTACAATCACGTGTGCGTTAGTCTGATGATGTTCCCGGGATGAGCTCAAGAAGGATTATTATGTTAAATCTGACCGGTGAAATTTATTGTAACATAATAAAAAATATTTGATTTGTACTACTCTCGATTTAAGAATTCAATTAATTATATTGTCAGTTATTAAATTAAATGACAGACATTATTTCTTAAACACGGTGAGGTAAATCGAGTAGTTATTATTGGAGTCTCAAATGTAATTTGGGTTCTAAATTGGGAGAGCAATAATATTTACTTAGCAGACTAAAATGTTATTCAAGTTTGAGTAGAGTGGGTTTGGCCCACAGTCAGACCCAAACTAAGGAAGCCCATATTTAACACCTGCTTAGGGTCCCTGATGTAGTCAATAAATACACCACATCTCTTGGAATTTGGGATGATGAGTTTACACAAGCAATACACACCCTCATATATCCTAGAAATCCCAATCGATATATCTCTGAATTCGTTGCCCACCAAGACGAACGG
>CACSLK010034108.1:10034316-10046929 GCA_902706635.1 Striga hermonthica | reverse complement strand
AAAACCATAGTGCTGAAAGGGTGTCCTGCAAGAGCTTTAGTGAAGCCATCTGTGTGTTGTTGTGTGGAGGGAATAGAACTAGGAAATACCACACCATCTTTGAACTTCTTGCGCACTAGGTGACAATATATCTCCAAGTGTTTTAGTTCTCTCATGGAAAACTGAATTTTGGACAATGTAAAGAGCTGATTGATTGTCACATATCAAAGGAATTGGCAGCTTGATGGGAATATGCAAGTCATGACAAATGTAAACAACCATTGTAGCTCATATGTAGTTGCACTAAGAGATTTGTAATCTGATTATGCTGACGATTCAAACACTTTGCACTGCTTCTTACACTTCCATAAGACAATGAGTCTCTCAAGAACACACAAAAACCTGTGAGTGACCTTCTAGTGTGTGGACAAGTACCTCAATTGGCATCACAGAAAGCCTTAAGCTAAAAATTGTTAGTGACAGGATAGAGAAGTCCCAATGAAGGAGTACCCTTAAGATACCTCAGAACATGTAAAGAAGCCTCCCAATGTAAAGAGTAAGGACTATTAACAAATTGGATAAGTTTGATGTACAACAAAAGCCACATAAGCTCTAGTGAGGTTGAGATATAAATTTTTTTCCACTAACCTCCTATATGAGTCAACTGAGTGCACTAACCCATGTGGAAAAGGGAAGGTTGCATGTTTATAATTGGTATGTTTCATGTCCTAAATTAGGTCCAAAATGTACTTCCTCTAACTCAAATAGGTTCCATGTTCTCCTTTAGCTATCTCAATACCCAAAATGAACTTTGCAAATTCCAAATCCTCGATTGTAAATACTTTATCCAAGTATGATTTCAGCTCCTCAATCAAATGTAACTGAGGCCTCATGATCAAAACATCATCTATATACGCTAATCGAGCCAAAAAAATGATCTCCTGGGGACTTAAAAAACAAACAATGATCAAAATGTGACGAAGCAAATCCAAATGGAAGTAATTTATCACAAAATTCCTGGTTCCACTCTTTACTAGCTTGTTTAAGTCCATATAAGCTTTTCTTAAGCTTATAAACTAGCCCAGGTTTATGTTTATCATAACTTTGAGGACACTCCATATAGATTTCTTCTTTCAAATTCCAATGCAAAAAGGCATTGTTAATGTCTATTTGATACAATAGGCATCCCTTGGCTACACCGACAACAAAAAATAACCGAGTAATTATAATTTTAGTCTTGTATGTTTCACTACCTTAACTTTTTCGTCCTCTTTGAATTGCATTTTATATTTTAGTCCCTTATGTTTGCAAAAAAGGTTACAAAAATGTCATTTTCCCAACAAAAAGGCCTTTTATGTTTTGTAAAGAAAGGTTCCAATTCGTCCCTTATGTATGAAAAGACCTTTTTGTAACCTTTTTGCAATCATACAGGACAAATATAAAATGCAATTCGAAGAGGATGAAAAGATTAGGGCAGTGAAACATACATGGCTAAAATTGCAATTTACTCAAAATAACCTAAGAGCCACCTGTTTAGCAAGAGGTGAAAAACAATCTACACAATTTAACTCATAGATTTTATTATAACCTTTGGCCACAAGTATGGCCTTATACCTCTGAACTGACCCATATGTTCTCCATTTAACCTTATAAACCCATTTCTTACCTATAGGTTTCTTTCCTACTGATAAATACACCAAATCCCATGTTTGATTTTTTTTCAAGTGCTCTATATCCTGATGCATAACCCTAACCCATTCTTCATTTTGCTTAGTTTAGGAGTAGGAATTTTCTTCTTTTTCAATGGTCATTGTGCAAAAGGGCAAGATACTGTGACCGACAGAAATGTGACTGTATATACGGAAACGTTTGTAAAGAATAGATACCTGAAGGGATTTCTCTGAGAGGATTTCTCTGGAAGGATTGTATCAATCACGATGGATTATAAAGTTGATAATATGAAGTTTCGATGGGGTCATGGGCTGGTAAAGTTAAATGTCAAGGTTAATAACGGGGTCAAATAAGTGATCTTGAAAAGCATGGAGAAATTTTTTAAGGGCGGCGGCCATTTCTTTTGTAACGCCCCACTTTTGATTTAATGAAAATCCATGGCTTTTTTTCCGAAAAATCCGATTAATTTTCAAAATTCAATTTAAAAATTGGCGGCATTATTCATTTAAAACCCAAGTCAAAATCACATACAATAGTCGTCACCATGACATTCCTCATAAATCAATACCCTAACCAGGGTTTCATCCAAAATTAACCATTACCCAAACCGGATTTTCTAAATTTTATCACAGAGTCAAAGGGGCATCTCCCCAAAAATTATTTTGAGTCATCATCAAGTCTCAAATTCATAAATCCTAAGTTCATAAAATCATAATTAAGTTCAAGATAGCGGAAGCAACTAAATAACGATTTGGTCATATAAACCGACCACCACTCGCTCCACTCCATCGTGCCCGCACATACTTAACCTGCATTCGTGAAGAAATAGGTGGGTTTAGCACATATGGAATCCGTGGTGCTCACCACTATGCCATAAACAATAATCATAAGATAAAACTGGTATGGTCGCAGCATGGACACGAATCAATAAAATATCCCATTTCCCATCATAATATAAATACTCATGTGCACATCTCTATAAAGCTACTGAGTGTCTTCGTATCGATTGCCTCCGTACAGGCCTTACATTGGCGCCCACTCAGTAGGAGTATCTGTCGACGGCCAAGGCCCAGCCTTGGTCTTACAACGACATACATATCGAAAGCCTTCGGCCACTGCCCCGGTCTTACATACGATATGGCCTCCGTACAGGACTTAGAGAGACTGCCTATCATTAGGCACCGTCGAAGGACATATAACTCACATCGACGGGGACAACCGTATCGAAGGCCGTAATAGCTCACAGCGATAGGCTACAAGGTTCACCTACTAACATTAATCATACCAATACCAACTTACATAAACACATATGGCATAGCAATTTTAGAATAACAAACCCACCTGGGTACCGAAGAGGTAGAATCACACCAAGTAGTGCAATGTAGGCCGAGGCTCGACTCCTCAAACACCTACATTTATTAAAATAACCCTATAAATGACTATCCAACTCACGAACACACTTATATTAACATTCATTTGATTCAACTCAGTTCATATAGTTCATATAAGCACGAAAGTTACACGTAAACTCTATTACCAAACATTCAACATGAATTTTCAAAACTTAACCCGCGTAGCGATTTTAAAATCAACACAACTTGCAGAACATATACCATAAAATTATGATTCCAGTTGCATTTGAACCCTAAGACATGCATCTACAATGCTTATGAAGATATCGAAAACAACTAAGGTCATTTACCAAGAGATAATTCAGCAAACATTCATAACCAAAATGCAGTCAGAAAACTAAAATGTTCCACATGTAGAGCTTCAGTAATTGACACATAACTCATGCTATAGACCTCCAAATGACATGATTCAAGGACCAACAGGAAGCTAAAAAATAAGGCTACAACTTCCGAAAAGACATGAATGTTAAATAAGGGAATTTGATTAGAGTTTATTCAACATACATTTGAAATATGATTGTAGTCCGAGAACAAAATTATACAATTTTTAGCCTCAATTAAAATGGAATACCTCATATTACAGACATACTTTTGACTTGATTCAAAAACTAACAAGAAGCTAACACATAAATCTACATTTTTCATGCAGACCACTTTATAATTGAGCACATTTAGACATCGAAAATAAGCCAAATATTTAATATGAACATGCTGCGAGGTTCACAGAAAAACTGCTTGCACACTTATTTTGTAAAAATCATAACTCACTCGATTTAAATCGGATTTACAAAATTTAAAATCCCAATGAAAGATAACAGGATGAACTACATTTCATATGAAGAACACAACTTCAAATAATGGGTTACTGATGGCCTTATCATAGGCACAACAGAGACGGTAAAAACGCGATAGTTCATGTAAACAGTCAACGAAACTTCATCTCATAAATCTCTATATCTAAAGCAACTCACTTACATCAATAACAATAAATTTGATGCACTTTATATCATCATAAGCCCTCACGAACATAATAATAAGGAGATATCAACCACTTAACATGATTCAACGTGATTTCCTTCAAATTTATCATAAATCACAACATGAGCATTTAAGTTCAAATCCTTAACATGAAGATAAATCATATGTCACCTTATTACTTAAACACATAATAAAAAGAAAGGGGTTTTAAGACATCTTGTACCATTCTCGGGAAAGACACACGAAAACAGAAGGAGAGCTGAACGGGGCGCTCGGCAGCGGTGCTTGACTCGCCGGCGGGTGTACGCGTGTGTCTTCCTGGTCGGACTCTCATGAACCGATCTTCGGGGGCTGGTCTGGTCATGCGCAAAATAGAGGCCGAGGAATGGTGGTTCAACGCTGGTCGCAAGGGAAAACTCGCCGGGACTGCTCGCGGGCCTTCACATGGGATGCTGCTCGCAGTCTACGGGAGAATGGAACGAGGGCTGGAATTTATGGCGATGATGGTGAAGGGATCTGAGGTAAACGGAAAAATATATGCTAGAATTTTTATTCTCGTCTTGCGATTTCGGTTGATCCTCTGACGTTCTTAAACTGATATTCACAATTGGAAAAAAGGAGAGAAGATATGTCGCTATTGGGAAAGAAGAGATAACGGTGTGGAGTCTTTGATTTCTTGTTTCTACAGGATATTTGCATGGAGGGTTTTAGAAGTCTGGAACTAGACAAAATCTTCTAGCACCTAATGAGCTAAAATTTACCAAATAAAAAAAATTGGTTTAGGGAAAGATAAGGACTCATTTGATTGGGTTATATTTGTCCACATTAGTACTGACAGGAGGGAAAGGGTAATCCAATGGGAGTTTCTTGAGAATTCCAGGATAAATTGGGGTAGATGTTGGGCCATTGCAGGGGATTGGAATGACATTATTAGTAATGATGAGAAAAGAGGGGGAGTGAGAAGACAATAATCCACCTTCAGAGGCTTCAGGTCTTTTATTCATAATATGGGAATGCTAGAGATGGAGCAGAAAGGGGCTTTTTTCACTTGGGGGAACAATAGAGTGGGAGATGGTTATGTTGAAGAAAGACTTGATAAAGTCTTCACTTCTTATGACTGGATGATGGCTTTCCCAAAGATAAAGGTGATAAATTTCTTTAGGTCAGCCTCTGATCACAATGTGTTGATGTTGGACACAGATATGGAAGCTGGGAGAATTAAGAAGAGATTTTCTTTTGATAAATCATGGGCAAAGCTTGATGGGGTACAAGAGGCTATTAAATCTGGGTGGCAGATCTCTGTTGAAGGTTCTTGTATGTATCAAGTCCACCAAAAGATTAAAAGTACCAGGATGGCTTTATTAGCTTGGCACAAACCCATACACAGGAATAGTGAAAAGGCAGTTAAAATTTTCACTGGGAAGATGGAAGAAATGAGAAAGGCTGGCAATGAGATAGATTGGGAGGAATGGGATGAGCTGAAAGCTGAACTAGAAAGTGCACATAAGGAGGAAGAGGCTTACTGGAGGATGAAATCCAGGGCATTGTGGCTAAAGGAGGGGGATAGAAATTCCAGTTTTTTTCATGCTATTGTGGCCCAAAGGAGGAAATAAAATTCTATTCAGAGGCTGGTGACTGGAGAGGGGGTGGTCTGTGAATCTAAGGAATCCATTGTGAGTCACTTGGAGGAGTTCTACTCCGATCTTTTCTCTTCTGATGGAAGCTCTGAGGAGGATGAGATGTTACAATATATCCCTTGTTCTATATCTGATGATTTAAACAACACTCTTATTCTATCGGTGGAGGAGAGGGAGATTAAGGAGGCTCTATTTCAAATGGAATCTGAAAAGGCGCCAGGGGAGGATGGTATGTCTGTTTTTTTTCATCAAACACTTTTGGCATATTATCAAAGATGATGTATGTAAGGCCATAATAAGTTTCTTCTCGAATGGGAAAATGCTTAAGAACTGGAAGCACACTGTTATTACATTGATCCCAAAGTGTTTGTATCCTGAATCTCTCTGTAACTATAGACCTATATCCTTGTGTGGTGTCTTGTACAAAATTGTGGCTAAGATTATTGCTGAGAGGCTGAAAGGGTGTCTGGATTCATGTATTAGCAGCACTCAGACTGCTTTTGTGCCAGGGAGAAATTTGTTAGATAATGTTGTAATTGCACACGAAGTTTTCCACTATTTGCATAGACATAGATCGGGTCCTCACTCTTTCATGGCTGTCAAATTGGACATGGAGAAAACGTATGATAGGGTGGAATGAGAGTGCATAAGAAAAGTCATGGGGAAAATGGGGTTTCATGGAGTTTTTATTAAGTGGATTTTTGGTTGCATCTCTCACCCAACATTCTCTTTTAATCTTAATGGGGAGACTTGTGGTTTTGTTAAAGCTTCCAGGGGTATCAAGCAGGGTGATCCTTTATCACCTTACCTTTTCATTTTGGTGTCTGAGGTGTTTTCTTCTTATCTGAGCTTCAAGTGTAATAGTGGTCATTTTAGGGGGACTAAAGTTGCTAACCAAGGGCCTATCTCATTTACTATTTGCTGATGATGCTCTTATCTTTTGTAAGGCTGATGAATATCATGCTTATTTTCTTCTAGAGTTGTTGCACAAGTATAAATGCTTTACAGGGCAGAAAGTGAACCTGCATAAATCCTCTATGTTATTGAGTAAAAACTGTGGTTCTGATCTGGTCACTAATCTAGGCTCTGTTTTGAGGGGTGTTGTGGTTAAAAGGTCTACTAGATATCTAGGATTGCCCTTGGGGATTGGGGTTTCTAAAATGGATGCCTTCCAGTTTGTTGAGGATGCAGTGGGAAGTAGGATTGAGAGCTGGAAGAATAACTTTCTGTCTACAGCTGGCAAAGAGATTTTGATAAAAGCAGTGTTGCAGGCCCTTCCAATTTTTGTTATGTCTTGCTTCTTGATTCCTATTGGTCTTTGTTAGAATATCTGCAGGCTTATGGCAAGTTTTTGGTGGAGGAAAGGGAGTTCCCAAACCCAAGGACTCCACTGAAAATCCTGGGACAAGTTAGCCAGATCTAAGACTGAAGGGGGTCTGGGCTTCCTTGACATCAGTACAATGAATAGGGCTTTTATTTTGAAACAACTTTGGAGGCTGTTGGACCAACCTGAGTCTCTGGTGTGTCAAGTGCTTAAAGGCAGGTATTTTCCTGACTGTAGTATATTTGACTGGAAAGTCTCAAATGGTGTATCTTGGCTATGGAAGTCTTGGACTTCAGTGCTAACAATGCTTAAAAATCATCTCAACATTATAATCAGAAATGGGACTGGAACAAAGCTGGATGATTATAATTGGGTTCCAGGGGTTGTGGGTGGTAAACCATCTCCAAGAGTCCAGATTGCTGGGCATGATTTCTGGGTGAAAGATTTGCTGATTGCAAGGGGGTGCAGCTGGGATGAAAATCTGGTTAATGTGCTGTTTACAGAAGCTGATGCCAGTAAGATTCTGCAAATCCAAACCTTGAACCCTAATCTTGTTGATTTGTGGAAGTGTCCCTTTATTTGTAAGGGGAAATTTTCTGTTAAAATAACCTACAATATCCTTGCTGTGGGAAAGGTTTGTGCCTCTGAGGTGGCTGAGAGCAGTTCATTAGCTGTGGATAATAAGAAAGCCAGGTTGAGGTGTTGGAATTTGAAGGTTCTTAGTAAGGTTAAGCATTTTATGTGGCAGTGTTTTACCAACATATTGCCTGTGAATGTTAATCTGACTAAGAGGGGTCTTGTCATGGATGTTTTGTGCAAAGTGTGTGGTGAAGCTCCTGAAACCCACGAGCATGTGTTATTCTATTGTGACAGAGCTGTTAAAGTGTGGAAGATTTCCCCTGTGCATTGGAACAGAGTCACCCAGGAGCAGTTGAGCTTCAAGCAGTGGTGGTGGTGGATCAGTTCTATGAGCTTCAAAGCCATTTCTGAAGATAGAATTCAGCTATCCACATATATATTATGGTGGCTCTGGAAAGCAAGAAATATCTGGGTTTTTGAAGGGGTGAAGCAACCTGAGGTGTGGATAGTAAAAGCAGCTGTGAGAGATTGGATGGACTATGCATCATCTAGTCCCTGATATCATTAGTGTTGGACTGAAGATAAGCTAGGCCTTTGGCAGTGGAGTATATTGGGTTCTTTATTGTGGTTTTTGGTTTTTTTTTCTCTCTTTTGTTGTTGTTGATTTTGGGTTAGCAGTTGGAGATTGTTATCAGCTATTATTCTTGTTTGTTTTAGTTTCAATTAGGCGGCAGTTGTGCTGAGCCTCTCTGAACTTTTCGGCAGGGTTATCCCTATTGTACATTCCCATATTTTGGTTTTATATGAGCAGTTTATGTCGTTGGAAAAAAAATGGACTCATTTGATTAGGATGGAATCTCTCTTACCTTAAGGCACAAACTATCAACAGATTAAAGGGGTTTAGGAGGAAATCAAATTATTTCCTAAATTGGCACATTAGAGTCGGTTAATACGAGCGACGGTCAGGAATTAAATAAAGTATCCCGGTAACATATATAAATAATACACATAATAATATATATATCACATTTATATATATATAGAAGTGCGCTCAAATGAGAATAATTGATAGTGAAAGAAATAAGAATGATTTTGGATCATTGGATCAATTCCATCAATGACCATGATCAAGTCAAACTTTAATAAATAATAGTCAATCATTAATGTTAATATATTAAACTAGTACGTACCCCGTGCGATGCACGGGACAAAAATATTAAATGAGTTATCTTCACAACTTTTTCCGTTTAAGTCTAAAAAGTAATAGGGTTATTATGACATAATTTCAAAATTGGTCCTATAATTTGGCCATAGTCCAAAAAACTACCCCTATATTGACCACTTTGAAAATTGGTCCTATAATTTCAAAATTTAATCAAATTTGGTCCTTTTTATCCGGTACATTGATTAAAATGTGATTAAAAAGGACCAAATTTGATTAAAAAAATTAACAAATTTGATTAAATTCTGAAATTATAGGACAAATTTTAAAAGTGGTCAATATAGGGGTGATTTTTTGGACTATCACCAAATTATAGGACCAATTTTAAAATTATCCCGGGTTATTATCTATTTTCTAACTCTTTTAATCAACGTTAAGTCTAAAAAACAATAGGGTTATAAGCTATTTCCACATCTTTTAACCAACATTGTTTTTTTTAGTCATAACATTAAATATGAGCATGTTAGAGCTAGCTTGTAAAATAATAAATATATTATTCACAAAAACATATATATTAATAAAAATTTAATTTTACCATATAAATTTATCCCTGATATAAGAGAAAGTAACAGTTCTACTTATTCTTGTTCACCATATAATATTTAATTATTATTTCAGTATATAATAAAAAAGAATACTGTCAAATAATGTAGTAGAATTGTTATAAAATTATATGAATTATTTTTTTTACAATATGGATTTAATATTTTTTATGATCTGATAATATAACTATAACATATTCTTAATGCTATAATTGTTTACTTTATTATAGCTAGAATGCTGGTTGCAAATAGAAAAATAAAATAAAATCTTTTAGATGCTGCCAGCATTCTGCTATAATATAAACGTTTCCTCGGAGCGGAATGCATGTCATATGTCATCAAACTTTTTGATATTTTTTTTAGTTTGTTACTTTTAATTATCACAAATTTAACCGTGTGAATTGATTTACAACATACTCTTGGTAAGTTGTATTGAAAAGGTGTTACGAAATAAAATAAATATATAAAATAATTAAATAAAAAACTTGATGGAAATAGAATGAATTAATTACCTTTGACTTTTCTTACTACTATTTTTAGTAAACATGATGGTTTTTTATATAAGTATAGATAAGTAATAATATTATGATCAAATATATGTAATTGACAACTAATTAAGGGTAAATTGGTCACTATAAAAAATATTAACTTATCCGGTGGGACCCACACCCACCATCCACCAATTCACCATCGTCATCACCTACCCCGTACTGACATCTCCCACACACTGAACTTTTCACCATCTCTCACACGCAACACACACACACACACTACACATACAGAATCGCTGCTGGTCTTCGTCGGGAGATCTAATCGACGGTGCCGGAAGGAAATAAAAAGTGCCGGAGCCGACTCCGGCGCCGGAATGTCGACCGTGAGAGTAAACGACGGGAAAAAAATTGCAGTTCCCGGCGTCAGTAATTACTTTCGCGAAGAACTTCACCGGGAGCAAGCGGGTGATGTCCAACGACCAGGCGGCGGCGGAGACCTTCACGGAGATCGGGGGAGGCGGCTGTGATTTGTTTAGGTGACGGGAACATTTTTGGCCCACGGTCCGGCGCAGGCGAGGGTGAAGCTGCGAAGAGCTCCACCGACAGGAATAAGTTGATGACGTGCGACGGCCCAGCAGCGTCGCCGGCGACCTGTGCGGATATGGGGGAGGGAGGGTATGGTTGAAATATTGTGATTGAATTTGGGGTTGATTTTTTGAAAATTTGATAAGATGTAGGGACTCAATTGTAAGTTTATAATTTCTAGGATTATTACAATTTAGTTCAATGTCAAAATTGTAATTGATTAGAATATAATTAGTATTCAATATTTTTGTTAATTTTTAGTATTTTTTATCCTTTTTTTTCTTGTGAAAGTAAATAATATTGTCACCTAAAATATATTAAAAGAATTATATAGTTTGATCGTGTTTAATACTATGAGTAATGCTCCCTTACTCACGGTGGACACATTTTAATATGCTCACCGCTTATGTGGCGTGCACACATTGGTGATGTTAATATGTTCAAAAAAATACATCACCAATGTGTTTGTGCCATATAAGCGGTGGGCATATTAAGATGTGCCCACCGTGGGTAGGTGAGCATTATTGTTAGTACTATAAAATTAATGTCGCCATCAAAGCGATATAACCGAGATATCAAAATAAAAACAGATAATTATACCAAAATATAAAACTTGAAATCGAAAATTTTAGTTTTTGTGGTTGTTATTGTGCAATTTGATAGTCATGAATGTGCAACTCTTTTACTATTATTGTGAATTCGCAATGCAATCACTTTTAATAGTTTGTCTTGAATCGAACTAATTTCTGATTGAATGATTGGATTATTCGATTGGTTAAATGAATTAACTAAATAATCTGAATAATTTACTATTTTTTTATAAAAATATATTTAGTATTCTATATATTTTTTTATTGGAAATACATGATATTTAAAATACATAAATTTGATAATGTGCATTCCTACTGACATTAATGTGCAGTTCATCTAACATTATTATGCAGTCTATTACGTCAATATTTTTTAGATGCATTACATTCTTAGAAAATTTTAATAATGTATATTTTATCAATATTTTTTAGATGCATCACATTCTTAGAAAATTTTAATAATGTATATTTTAATCAACCTTATTTTGCATTTATCAAATTATTTTTATAATAAAAATAAATTTAGTATTTATACGTTTTATTCAATATTTTTTTTATTTTAAAACAAATAATAAATATAGATAGATAATCTACAAAACTAATATCCTTTATTTGTTAAGTTATTTTAATTTGTTATTTATTTATTATTTATTTATTTATATTTTTTAAATAAAGCCAAAACCGAAAGAAAATAGCTGAAATTTTAATATATGTGAAAAAATGCTCACTAGAGTACTAGTATTTTTTTTTTTCACACGCGGTGTCATTTTGTGGAATACAATATTAGACTGATGTGTAATATCAGACACTCTAATGTGCATTTAATGTAACACTATTCCGCATATATTTTTTTATTTCTAATATGCATATTTAATATTTAATTTCATTTTTTGTTGAAATGACAATTATAAGGCATCAAAATCAATAATCTACACTCTCTTAGACAATAATGTGTGTTTCGTTTACCGTTATTGTGCAACTCGCTGTGCAACTCATTGATTGAGTATTTTTTTTATGTATTTCAGTTAATATTTTGCATTTATTGTTTACATAATAAAATTTTATTTAGTATTTATATTTTTAATTAATTTTATATCGTTGTTTATTGGAAATAATTAATATGTATTTCATAATATATACAAACATTATTCTAAATAATTTAGTGCGCAAACTATACACTAATGTGCTATTTCACGTGCATTATTGTGCACTACATTTTAACGATATTGTGCATTATGTGATAGTGTATATTTTAATTTTTATCTTCATAAAAAAGATGTGCATTGTATCATATTTGTGATTTATTAAGTTTATTAATAAATTGCATATTTGCCCCATAAAATAAATTACAATATATTCAATATTTACAAAATTGCACATTGGACCTTTGTTCTTATCAAATTTTCAAATTGTGGCTTCAACCTTAATTCAAAATAATAATAAAAAAATGGACTGTAATGTTCATATGCAATTTCTGAAATTTAGGTTTTTTTTTTCTCAATTTCAGTCTAGTCGGACGGCTCGGTACAGGAGGATTGAAGAGATCAGGCCCATAGGTCAAGGCGGAGGTCGGCGCGGCAGCGACAGAGGTTGAGGAATCGGA
>CACSLK010034108.1:9964803-9993275 GCA_902706635.1 Striga hermonthica | reverse complement strand
GTTTGGAAGGCAAGATGACTTCTAGGCCCTTTAAGGCCAAGGGGAATAGGTCCAATGATGTGTTGGAATTGATTCACTCTGATTTGTGTGGGCCTATGTCTGTTCAAGCTAGAGGTGGTTTTGAGTATTTCGTTACTTTCATTGACGATTACTCAAGATATGGGTACATTTACTTGATGCGCCGCAAGTCTGAATGCTTTGACAAGTTCAAAGAATTCAAGGCAGAAGCGGAGAACCGTCAAGGGAAAAGTATCAAGTCACTGCGATCTGATCGTGGTGGCGAATATCTTAGCAATGAATTTAGGCAATACTTATTAGAGAATGGGATTACATCCCAGCTGACTGCGCCTGGTACTCCCCAACAGAATGGCGTAGCAGAGAGGAGGGATAGGACTCTGTTGGAAATGGTGAGATCGATGATGAGCAATGCTTCATTACCTACCTCGTTTTGGGGATATGCCTTGGAAACGGCGGCGTACCTTCTTAACTTTGTACCTTCTAAATCAGTTCCAAAAACTCCAATAGAATTGTGGTCTGGGCGCAAGCCCAGTTTAAACCACATTCAGATTTGGGGCTGCCCAGCACATGTGTTGGATAAGGAAGCTGATAAGTTGGCACCTAGAACAGAAGTACGGCTGTTTGTAGGTTACCCAAAGGGAACGAGAGGTGGTTACTTTTATAGTCCTAAAGATCAGAGGGTAGTGGTTAGCACCAATGCCCGATTTTTAGAGGATGACTATATGAGTGAGCATAAGTCCAGGAGTGAGATTATTCTCAAAGAGTTGAGGGCAGACAATGGCATACCGAGTGTGCAAGAGGATATACCACAAGAGACTGCACAACGTGTTGACTCTGATGTATTTACACCTGAATTGCCTCGTCGTAGTGGGAGGGTTGTTCGTTAGCCCGATCGTCTCATGTTTGTGGGAGAGTCCTCAGACTTCATCCCAAGTGACGAGCATGATAGTGACCCCTGGACCTATAATGAGGCAATCCAAGACGTAGATGCAGAATCTTGGCAGAAATCTATGGATTCTGAGATTGAATCTATAGATGCTATGGATGTCTACGACCTTAGGGACCTTCCTAACGTCAAGAAAGCCATTGGGTGTAAATGGGTCTATAGGCGTAAGAGAGGATCTGACGGGAAGGTTATTTCCTTCAAAGCACGGCTGGTTGCGAAGGGTTTCACTCAGAAAGAGGGAATCGATTATGATGAGACCTTCTCACCAGTAGCCATGCTTAAGTCAATCCGGATTCCTTTATCCATAGCAAGTCACATGGACTATGAGGTTTGGCAAATGGATGTCAAGACAGCTTTCTTTAATGGAAACTTGGATGAAGACATCTATATGCAGCAACCCGAGGGTTATGTGAAGAAAGGCCAAGAGCATCGAGTATGGAAGCTAAAGAAGTCTCTTTATGGACTAAAACAAGCTTCTAGGTCTTGGAATATTCGTTTTGACGAGGTGATCAAGTCTTATGGATTTGATCAATGTCAAGACGAAAGTTGTGTGTACAAAAAGAGCAACGGAGACGTAGTGGTATTCTTGGTACTATACGTAGATGATATTCTTCTCATCGGCAACGATGTTAAGATTTTGTCAGACGTAAAGGTATGGCTTTCAGAACAGTTTCAAATGAAGGACTTGGGTGAGGCATCGTACATTCTTGGAATCAAGGTCATTCGTGACAGGAAGAAAAGAATGTTGTGTCTATCTCAAGCTGCTTACATTGATACTGTGATTGCTCGTTTCAGCTTGCAGAACTCCAAGAAAGGGTTGCTACCTTTTCGGCATGGAGTTCCTCTATCTAAGGATATGTGTCCGAAGACACAAAAGGAGATAGAGGAAATGGCTAAGGTTCCTTATGCTTCGGCTGTAGGAAGCCTTATGTATGCCATGCTGTGCACGAGACCTGATATTTGCTATGCGGTTGGCATGGTTGCGAGATATCAGTCTAACCCTGGTCAAGGACACTGGACTGCGGTAAAGCATATTCTCAAGTATCTGAAATGAACTCGAGATTATATGCTTGTTTACCAGTCAGACGGTCTAACTCCTTTGGGTTACACAGATTCTGATTTCCAAGCTGATCGAGATAAGAGAAAGTCGACCTCGGGTTATGTGTTTATGATGGGAGGTGGAGCGATCTCATGGAGGAGTGTGAAGCAGAAATGCATCACAGATTCTACCATGGAAGCCGAATACGTTGTTGCTTCAGAAGCAACAAAGGAGGCTGTTTGGCTCAGGAGCTTCTTACTGGACTTAGGGGTATCATTGAGTGTGCCTAAGTGTATCACAATTTATTGTGACAACGCTGGTGCAGTCGCAAACTCGAGAGAACCCCGAGCACATAAGGCTAGTAAACACATCGAGAGAAAGTACCACCTTATACGAGAGATCGTAAAACGAAGAGATGTGGTTGTGACGAAGATAGCATCGTTGGATAATCTAGCTGATCCTTTCACGAAGACTCTGACTGTCAATGTCTTCGAGAAACACGTAGAGGGTCTTGGTTTACGATGTGTTGCAGCTAGACTTTGAGTATAAGTGGGAGAATTGTTATGGCATGTGTTTATATATACTAAAAGTTTAGCTTTAGTATAAGTGGGAGATTGTTGGGGTATACAGTAAAGAAAACTTTTATGTGAGCTTTTGGATTGTATTTATTCGATTTCCCATTTGACTGAAATAAATGTTTTCACATTGTTGCATTCTTTATGATTGCTTGTATGCTAAATGTCCAATTATCTTATATTGTAGACAATGTGGTGTGTTAGTAGTCACACAGAAGATTACATTGTCGGTCCCTTATAAGATATAAATGGTATTCACAACTGATATAGTTATGGACATGATTATCGGTTTAGGTTGTAGTATAAACTGGATATAGCTTGTCTTGGCTATTGGTTTATACTAGTGCGCTGCGTCGCATTGAATGGATCACAGTTGAGACGTGTTCTTCTGTTCTGACTATCATGAAGAACCTAGGTCTCGGTGACTCTACTAATTCTTAACCCTAACTGTGATACTTAGATATGTGGGATGTTTGTCTGTTACTTTGATTTACCATGGGTGAGAACCAAGTATTGGTTCAATATGCTCCGTATCTTGGGTAACAACATTATCTGCATGATATCTATTTATTGGCATTAGGGAACCGTGTCCTGGACATCCAGGTTGATGACGTCCCCTTAAGGAACTCATAAGAATTACCGTATAAACCCTGCAGGTGGATTTAATCCGTACGATAATAAGGTTGAGTGGTACTACTTAAGGAATAAAAGATATTAATTAATTAAAGCAGTCAGAAGCTTTAATAATTAATGGACGTGCGATATCTTAAACACGGGGAATTATATCGAGTCTAATAGAAGCCCTGATTCATTTCGGGATAGGACGGGAGTGCAATATTAATTCTCTAGTGGAATGAATTAATATTTACGGGCCAAATTGTGTTCTGGGCTGAACATAAGTATTTGGGCCTGTAAGGAGCCCAAACCCTATACCTTCTAAGAGATCCCTAGTCTGGCCCAAGGACCTCTATAAAAGGAGGGGACCTCCCACGTTTTATACCCTAGCAATTTCGTGAGATACTCCAGCCACCATCGTGGAGAGAGTAACGAGAAGGGTTGAGAAAGACGAGGGCAGTCTGCTTCTTTCAACCGTTTGGAGGATCGTCGTCCATCCGGCGTCCAAGCGTGGTCGGGACACATACTAGAAGGTCGCTCAGATCGAATCAAACCTCCTTTTCAAGGTAATTCTCTGTTCGTCCTTTAGGAGCATGCCTAGGGTTATTCGAAATCATGTATGTACGTGTTTGGTATCCGATATCGATCCGTGGGAAGGACCGCCTCATCGGCGTGTTCCAGCAGATCGGGGCTAACTAAAACGATTCCTCCTCCAGCTCGTATAGAAGTGGATGATCTGTCGATGTAGAGAGTCCACGTTGGATCTTCAATTGACGTGTTGATAGATGGGGTGAATTCTGCTATGAAGTCGGATAACATCTGAGCTTTTATGGCAGTTTGCGGTTGATATTGAATGTCAAACTGTCCGAGCTCTATAACCCATTTGATCATTCGGCCCGACGTGTCAGGTCGGTGAAGGACTTTTCGGATGGGGTATGACGTGAACACAATTATAGAATGTTCCAAACAAGTATGGTCGCAACTTACGGGCGGCAATAGTCAAAGCAAAAGCTAATTTCTCCATGTACGGATATCGCAATTCAGCATCATGTAAAGCCTTGCTAACATAATATATCAGAAACTGCTGGAGTCCATCTTGTCGTATGAGGACGGCACTAACAGCAACATCACTTACTCCCAGATACAAATATAAAGGTTCATCGGGAAGGGGTTTTTTCAACGTCAGTAGTTGTGAAAGGACTTCTTTAATGTTATCAAAAGCATTCTGACACTCAGTAGTCCATTCAAACAGTTTCTTCTTTCCGATAGCATCAAAGAAAGGCTTACAATGATCAGTTGACTTTGAAATGAATCGATTCAAAGCTGCTAGTCGGCCAGTTAAGGCTTGGACACCTTTGATGGACGTCGGAGAAGCCAGATCAAGTATGACCTGAATCTTGACGGGATTAGCTTCTATCCCCCTTTGGCTCACCATGTACCCTAGAAATTTTCCTGATCCTATCCCGAAGTTGCACTTTTTAGGGTTAAGTACCATGGAGTATTCTCGGAGGATATCAAAGACTTCAGAAAGATGAGCGATATGATCAGGGGCTTGTTCCGATTTCACCAGCATGTCATCTACGTAAACTTCTATCGTATGACCGATCAAACGAGCAAACATCCTGTTGACCAATCTCTGATATGTGGCCCCAGCATTCTTTAATCCAAAAGTCATCATGACATAGCAGTAAAGACCTCGGGCCGAATAAAACGAAGTGTGTTCAGCATCATCGGGGTGCATAAGAATTTGATTGTAACCGAAATAAGCGTCCAAAAAACTCATGAGCTGATGTCCTGATGTGGCGTCTACCATGTAGTCGATATGTGGAATTGGATAGCTATCTTTCAGACATGCTTGGTTTAGATCCGAGAAATCAATGCATAGGCGCCAAAGTCCAGTACTTTTCATAACCAAAAGAGGATTTGAAATCCACGTCGGGTATTTTGCTTCTTTAATGAACTTATTGTCTATGAGTTTGTTCACTTCCTCTTCCAGTGCTTTCTGATGATCTGGACCGAATTTCCGACGTTTCTTTATGACGGGCTTGACAGTCTTATCCAAATTCAACCGGTGACACGCTTTCTGCGGGTCTATTCCCTTCATGTCTTCATGCTTCCAGGCGAATACGTCGGAATTTGATCAAAGAAACTGAATTAGATGTGAACGTGTTGGTTCTTGAAGACTAGCTCCAACACGCAACGGTTTTTCTTGAGTTAGTTCATTCACGTGAATAATTTCGACATCTTCAACGGGTTCCACCCGAACGTGATGACTCTTGTCTTTGAATTGCATCCTTGGATCTATATCTTCATGCGCCTTCATGTCCTCCTCGTGAAGCTGTTGTTCTTGATCGAGGGTTCCATTCGAGGTTTCAGGCAATTCCGACATCACAGGGACATCGGTATCAAGTGCAGAGGGGATGTCGGTATCAATTTCTTGTGCTTCACATGCATGAATACTGCGCGAAGTCGAAGCCAATGCCAGATTTCGCGCCTCCTGCTGATCTCCATAATGAGTGCCTTCTCCTTCAATGGTGGGAAATTTAAAGGCATAATGAAAAATCGACACAGCAGCGCGGAGTTTGTAAAGAGCGGTACGTCCTACAACAACATTGTACTCATTTTGAATATCCAAGACTTTGAAAGTTTCCATAATGATCTTGGATTTTGGTCTGAAGCCACCAAATCGAATGGGGAGTAAAATTTCACCAAGAGGGCAAGAAATGCTTCCATTGAAGCCTTGAATCTGGTCGTTACAAGGTCTGATATCTGCGGGATCCAAACCCAATTTCTTGAAAGTGCGAAACATCAAAATACTTGAATAAGCTCCGGTATCAACCATGATTCGGTGGATAGGAATTCCTCCGATCGGAGCAGTGTTAATAAGAGCATCGGAGTGAGGATGAGCGAACAGGTTAGAATCTTTGATGTTGAATGTGTAGGGACAATTTCGCTTATTAATAGTATCTCGAAGATCAACGTTCACAACTTGCTTCCCGGCATTTTGTGCTTCTCTAGCATAAGCTTTAGCTTTTCGCCGAGATGTGTCCAACTGTTTGGTGTTAGAATTTATTCGAGGTATGTAGTGAGGAGAGTTTGATGCATCATGCGTTTTGGGTTTCTTGTAGTTGTCGGTCGAGGTGCCGACAAGAGTAGAAAATGTGAAAACCTCCTTGTCGTTCGTGCAGATTCTTTTCGGGTTGACGGCCCGATCATCGTCATCTTCTTCATCCGAAACATCTGCGGGCCTTCCTTTCTGGCGATTATCAAAATTTCTGAACTTTTGAAGTTGTGGTTGCCCAATTAAACGCAGAAGGGCCGATAAGAGGCTGAGACACTCATCGGTATTATGTCCCGGAGGCTTATGGTACGCACAGTATTGAGTTTTATCAAGCTTATCTTCTGGAGTTCTCACAGGTTTCGGATCAGGAATAATTCCCTTTCCTTTCAGCTCTTCAAATATTGTGGCTGCTCCGGCTGAATAAACAGTCTGATAGCCTATCCTCACATTGTCGGCATATTGGTCTCGGGCGGCTCTGGATTCCAGAGTATCTTCATAACCTTTCGAGTAATTCCGATATTGCGCCTTTCCAAAATTCTTCTTATTCTTTTTCTTCGCGTCTGGCTCAGTCTTGTCTTCTTTCATCGAGAAGTCGAAACTGGGAACCGACATTGATTCTTCGGCGATAATGAATTGTTGAGCTCGTACGAGAAATTCTTGAAAAGTAGCCGGCTTGTTCTGACATAAAGTTCAACAAAACATCGAATTGGGCCTTAATCCAGCAATTGCAGTTACTAACAAGGTCTCAGGGTGACAAGGTTCTATATTTTGAATTCAGTCGTTAAACCGAGATATGTAGTCCTTAACTGTTTCGTTATCCTTTTGCACGATATTAGTGATTGATTCTTTCGGGATAAGACAAACTTGGGCTCCGATAAAGTGTGATCGGAAAGCTGCACGTAACTGTTGCCACTTCCAAATTGAATGGGGTGGAAGAGTGTAATACCATTTTTGCGCTCGTGGCCCCAGTGTGAGGGAAAACATCCGACATCTCAAAGCGTCCGAGGCACCGTGCAAATCCATCCAAGACGTATAATGACCCAAGTGCACATCTGGATCCAAAGTCCCATCATACATGCCAATTTGTGGGATTTTTATCTTGGCAGGGAATGCCTCCGCAGTAAGTTCAGGAGCTAAGGGTGAATCAGCTTCAATGATAACATTTCCCGACGTCGAGACATGTTGGGGAGAGTCTTCTTGTGATTTCTGTCGAGTCTCGATTTCAGCCAATCTTTTACGGAGAACCTCTATTTCCTCCGCACTATGTCTTGACACACGATTTCGTTCAATTTGATGCCGTAAATCTTTACGATCACGAGGCATCGGTGAGGGGGGTCTAGGACGTGAAGGAATTCTCTGATGGTGAGCAGAATGGCTTTCAGCAGTCATTTCTTGAACATGAGGTTCCTCCGCGACCTGGTTATTCAATACTGGATTAACAGTTACACGAGTCAACTCATCTCGATGTTGAGAAGTATGACGTGGTTGTGACGTAGCATGTGACACCGCTATATGTGTTTCTTGATTATGATGGGTAGGATTTGGATGTTCTGTTGGATTTGTGAGGAACGGTGTAGATAATGGTATGGTACTCGAGTTTCTGGGCATAGCTCGAGCTATAAGAGAGGTTAAACCTTGAATAAACTCCGGGTTTTGAAGAAAGTTTAAGTGACCGGAGGTGGTGGTGTTGAACGCCTTGGAGAATGATTCGTAGCTTGGCTTTGACCAGCATGAGAAGTGTGATCTCGTCCGGATTGCGACATGGCAAATTCGAGCGAATAATTAACTATGACAGCGAAAGTTAACCTCAAAAACGTTATGAGGCCCTTCTTCTAGCGCCACACTGTTGTTATATGGGAATCAACAACGATTATATAATAGAAATGGACGTTGATTATTCAGAAAGGTTTTATTTATAACAAGATAATTCAGAACAAGGTTTATTGAACGTGATAGCTTGTATTTTTCTCTGTACCCCCTTTTGGAAGTTTCTTCCCTTTCTTTTATATTTTCTTACGACATTATCAGAATTACAATCATTACATTAGAAAAGTCAATGGCGGTCGATCGCCATTCGTTCTTGTAGCACGCCACTTGGCAAGGCGTAATGATGATTTGTGCTGAGTTGGCACCGCCTTATGATGTCGGTTTGGCAAGTCATAGATATCGGTTCGCTAAGTCATAACTGATATGTCATAACCGATGTGTCATAACCGATGTGAGATGTCAGTTAGCTGATGAGGATGTCGGTTCTTGGTCCGTCTCCGCCCAATATGTGATTACTTTGAAATCCGCGAGTATTTCAATCCTTTGAGAGAATATAATCTTCTAATTATTAAGCATTAAAACCCGATGAGTATTACTAACTCGGTTTACCGAAAACCATATCAATAGTTTCTTTTCTTTTCGTGTGTTTTTATTCATTTAAAGTCTTTTTGTGTTTTTTCGATTATTTTCTTTGTTTTCTCTGTTTTTGTTTTCGTCTCGTGGTGTGCAGGCTAGGTACTTGGGTCGATTTCGCGAGCATAGCTTCGTGGAATAATGTGTTGGGGACGAGCAAGAAAAATCAAAATTCAGTTATTAAGTCGGATGAATTCTAACGAGTCGGTGACACAAAGTCGAACATGCGACCCAAGTAGTTTCCCGGACCGTTTCGACAGCGGCTGCACATTCATCACGGCTCTTCACCTTTCTCTCCATGCTGCTGCTTTTCTCTCCATGCGGCAACAAACCTCACGCCGCTCACGCACTTTTCTTTTCCTCCTCGTCGCACCTGCTACCGCCTACCGCGCCGCGCAACATTTTCCCGTCATAAAGGAAGGCCCAGCTCCGCGCCGCGACCTCGCCACAAGATGGACAGAAGATGTTGTTGCTCTGACACGCCGCGAGCTCCACCGCGCCGCGTCGATGCCGCGAGCTAGACTGCAGACCCAGATTTTTCTGCCGCGCCGCGCTGCTATGACGCTTAGCGAAGCCTGCCCCCATATTTTCCCCGTCGCGCCGCGAGTGCTCGCCGCACCGTGAAGACCAGAACCCTCGCGCCGTGGTGTCTTCTCCTCCCCCGCCGTGATGAACTGCCACGCCGCGGCAGATCAACGTCTCGCGCCGTTCTGCCATTTTTACCACGTGAGACCTACTGTTAGTATAAATAAGAAATCGGTCCTCACGTAAAAGGGCATTCTTTTCACGATCGAGAAACACCAAAACCCTTCTTCTTTTCTTCGTTCGTTCTTTCACTTTTTCTTCAACGCTTCTCTACGTATAACAAGATTTTAATATCGGATTTTTGCTATTGGATTCAATCGTGTCTATCGAATTCAACTTTGAGAATTATCTACCGTAAGAATTTCTTTTATCTTTACCATCAAATATGAATTCTTTGATTGAGATGATCATTCTTGTTGATAATTCGAGTATGAGTAGGTAAATCTTTATGCTAGTAATTAGGAGATCGATGCTTTAAATTTGTTTGTGATTGTCATGTTCAAGATTGTTCATTTTATGCGATTCATGCTTAATTAGGGTTTTCGATTTATGCTTGAATGTTGAGGATTATTGAAGGAGTGACACTTCGATTTACAATTGCTTGTTGTTTGAATTTGATTTGTTTTTGCGTGATTTTGTTAACCCGATATCGATTAGTTGATTAACCATCTTCTAGGATTATTCAATCGGCTCTTTGAACCGAAAGGGGAGGAGTCGGTCGAAATAGATTCGCATGAACCAGGCTTATTCGTAACTTTATTGCCTAGGAGTTAATTGACTCGTTAATTTGCCGTTCTAGTTTATTCTCTTGTTACGAATAGTTATTGGGAATGAATGCTTGGTCTTGTAGATTATTTGAATTTCTTAGCTGAACAATCGATTGCCCGTTAGTTGCATATCGAACCAAAGCGGAATTCCCTGACTCCTTAGCTTCTTAAACCTTATTTGTTCTACGTGATCGTTTGCTATTTACTTGCTTTATTTTATTTATTCGCAGTAGTTGATAATAAAAACTATCCTAACTTTGAATTAGAATGTTTAGAATTTTTATTTTCTTTTGTTTTCTCTTTTTATGTTTGAGTAGACGTACAAAATATTTCGGCTAGCCTTCCTCGTGAGACAGGACCCGGTGTCGAATCTTTCGATTCTACTCCAGAAAAATATTTACAACAAATTGGCGCCGTTGCCGGGGAAGGTTTAGGATATATTTTGGGCGCTTATTCCGTTTATTTTTCGTGTTTCTCTTATTTCTTTTTTTTTATTTGTTTAGGAGGTAGTTCTTTGCTTTTGTTTTTATTTTATTTTATCTTGTTTACTATTGGTGCTCGTAACCTGTTTGTTTCTAGAGTGTATGCGTACCAGGAGTGGACGTATATTATCCCCAATCAACAAATCAGTTAACGAGAGCCTGAGAGAGCTGCTAGACGAGCTGACGCTGGAATCACAATAAAAAGACCAGCACTCTCCAAAATCATCCGAGGGAAGCAACTCAGACATGGCTGAACAACAAGCTCCCCGTAATGTGCTCAGAAACCTGGCCTAACCTATGATCGGGCCAATCACCTCTTGCATCCGGTTGCCACAAGCTGCCCGCAACTATGAGCTGAAGATGGTCCACTACAATCAGCTTCCACCGTTCCATGGGCTCGTCAATGAGGACCCACTCTACTTTCTCCGAGAATTTTATAACGTCCTCCAGACTTTTCCTTTGCATGGGCTGTCCGAGGACCATTTGAGGATGCGGTGCTTCCCAGAGACACTGAAGGACCGGGCCAAAGCTTGGTTCATCACCCTGGCCCTGGATTCTCTTACAACCTGAGCCGAAGTCTACTCAAAATTTGTCGGGAAGTACTATTCCCATCAGAAGACCCAAGACATCCAGTCCCAGATAGTCTCCTTCGCTCAACTACCACACGAGCCTCTTCACGAAGCTTGGGAACGCTTCAAAGACCTTCAGAGGTAGTGCCCCCACCACAACCTTGCTCCGGGACTACTAGCGAACTGTTTCTACGACTCCCTCTATCAAAACTTGCAATACATGGTGGACAATGCAGTCGGAGGGGATATGAGAGCCAAAACTATCGAAGAGATGATTGCGATTTACGAGACGATGAGTGCTAACTCGTCTCAGAAGAGAAGTAGAAGAAAGAGGACCACAGTGAACGAGGTCGGACTGGGGAATAATGCCATGGCCCAGCAGTTAGTCGAGCTCACAGAACATATGCGGCTACTAAACGCTAGAAATTCCGTCCTATTCAGGCTATGGCAGTGAGTACTTGTAGAGCGTGCGGAGTACAGAGGCACAATTATGAGGTGTGCCCGATGGCTATCGAACCAAACTATGGGGGACAAGGTGCTGAGATAAATGCAGTGCAAGGATACCAAAACAGGCTCGGGAATGACCCATACTCGAACACATATAATCCCGGGTGGAGAAACCACCCAAGCTTCTCCTGGTCTAACAACAACTCTCAGCAACCATCTCAGCCTAACTTTGCCCCCCATCAACAGAAATACAGGGGACAAATGTTAAGATTGCCAGCACCGGAAGTCGGTCCGAGCCTGCCCAACTCAGACAAAAAACTGGATAGAATTCTTCAGTACATGGCCAATAGGGAGCATCGAAGTGTGAATAGTGAGGCTTCCATTAAGCGTTTGGAAGCACAGATAGGCCAGTTAACCACCCGAGTGGGGAACATTGAGGCAGAGTTGAAGAAAGATAGACTACCGAGTCAGCCAGAGCACGTGAATGCAGTTACAGTGCTGATGCCCGAGCCCGAGGAGAAGACGGTTGCAAAAGTGGAGAAACACGAGGAATAGGGCCCGAAGGACCAAGGAAAACCGGAAGGAGAACCCCTAGTGACACCACCACCCGATCCTACCCTTAACAAATCCCCAAACCCCTACAGGTCGAGGATCCCTTTTCCAGGCCAATTTTTAGAAGAGAAGGACCGCCGGATGATTCGAGACCTTCATTCACTTTTGGTCAAGGCCAACGATGACCTATCTCCTCCCGATGTGTTAAAGAAAATACCGGCTTATGCACGATTTTTCAAGGAGGTAGCGGCGAATAAGCAGGAGCTCCAGAGCAGTGAAGAAGTGCTCGTGTTCGAAGCGGCAAGTGTCTTCCAGCACAACTTGCCGAAGAAGGAAAAAGAGCCCGACGGCTTTGTGATCACTATGGCTTTCGGGAATGGTGAAGAGACCTTAGGCATGCTTGATCTAGGAGCGGGCATTAACCTTATGCCACTTTCAGTTTATCGTCGGCTTGGGCTTAGAGACTTGAAGCCCACCAGAATGCGCCTTCAGTTGGCTGATCGCTCTTTCCGCCAGCCAGAGGAGATTGTAGAGGATGTGCTCATCTGAGTGGGGAAGCTGATAGTTCCCGTGGACTTCGTTGTGCTCGATATGGAGAACATACAAGAAAATGAAAAGCAGCACACCACTCTCCTTGGACGACCCTTCATGGCCACTACTAGCACGGTCACAGATGTGAGGAAGGGGATGGCGAGTATGACGGTTTTGGGGGAGTCTACCCTCCTTTCTGTACGAGAGACTCAGCCTGAGCCGCAAGCGGAGCTAGTGAAAGAGTGTGGCTACCTCTGAGCGATTGAGCAGCTCACCGAGGACGCGTGTATGCGAGAGCACGCGAAGAGATCACTTCAGGACCATGTTCATGTCCCGAAGGAGCGCCCTACCGACAGTCAACCTGCCCCTCCCCAGCCGAGTTCTAGAGAGCTACCCCGATCTGAATAGGGCGAGAGATTTGAGCTGATAAAGGCCCGCTGTTCGGGGCCTGATTACCTCCACCCTCCACTAGCACCGTCGGATTCACAGTGACTAGTCTAGTCACTGTGCCATGTACGTTTGTATCTTTTCCCTGCTCTTTATTTTCATTTTGTTTTAGTTCTTCTGTCTTGGTTTTTTTCTGTTAATTGATTATATGGGTTAACTTTCCTTGCGTTCAAGATCGACAATGAGGACATTGTTCGGTTTTAAGTGTGGGGGATTTTTTACATGATTATGTGCTTATATGGTTGATCAGGTCTAGGTCTTTTAGGATGTTTTCTTCATTTTCTTTTCTGTTTTATTATCTCTTCTTGAGTCAGTTTGTGTGTTTTCGAGTATGGATTGTGGTTGATTTTGAGATTGGTTGAGAATTGTTGATGATGTTGAGGAGATGTGATGGTGATCATGACTAGTATATTTTGATGAACTTGATGTTTCGTTTTGTGGGACATTTATTTACCCTATGAGAGGTTTGAGCCTTATTTTGTTCTTGAGAGATATTAGTCGAATTCTTGTGGATCAGAACTTGCTTTGAGTTTATTTTGAAATAAATTGATTAAAGTAGTGAATTCTGAAAATGATTGAGGCATTTCTTTGACATTGCTCGTTTAGCCTTTTTATTTGACCCTTGATGTGAAAATGTTCATTAGTAGCCCGTTGAGCCTGAACCGTATTTCTTGTCAAGCGAATTGATTGAAATTCTTGAGTCTTGGCAGTATATTTGATATGATGACGGAGCTTTTAATATGTGTTTGAAGAAGGTGTATGACTTGCTGAGTTGCATTTTGGGTGTTTGACAAAAAAAAGGGACTCGCAAGACGGACGAAAAGGATTCTACTTCGCTTACTTGTGGAGTTTTCACGAGTAATGAGTATTGGGAAACTACTCTAGGAAACTTGGATGACCTCCAAGGTTTAAACCTAGAGAATGTTGTCCTTATGTCTCGGTTTTGTTAGGAAAAAGCAAACCCCCTTAAAAAAAGAGTGAAATAATAAAAAAAAAGAAGAAGAAAAAGTCGAGTACTTGAAGTGCAATTAAGTTGAGCATATATGAGTGTTGTATGGAACTTTGACGGGAATAATTGATTTTTGTGCTTACTTCGGATAGGTGGTGAGGTTTCGAGTAGTTTATATGCTCGAGGATGTGATTGACTATTTGGACCACTTTATCTTTATATCGTTCCTTTCTTTGACGCCTACAATGCAAGCCCAAAAGTCCTCTTGATTTATAGTTCATGATCTTTGATTGTTTTAGAGTATGAATAGACGATAAGCAAGCTTATGTTGATGCATGATGTTCAACCAATTTGAGCGAACCCATTTCATATCATGAAAGAAATCGAGTGAGGCATAAACATATTATACTTTCGTGCTTGAGAGTTTGTCTTTTCAATGCATTGCATTCGAGTCGTAATTGAGGTGTGCTATATTGGTCATTGGAATTCTCCTCGGCTAAGTTGATTAATTTGGGACTTGTCTTATCTGAAACTGTTATCCATGCTCTTTTGATTGTTTTCGTGTCTTTTCTTTTCATTTTGTTCGGGACGAACAAAGGTTTTAGTGTGGGGGAGTTGTTTGTCCCATTTTTGTTACGTTTTTCGTGTTTGTTTTACCTTCATTTTCCCCCATTTTATGTTTTTGTTCTTAGTTTAGGTTCGTTTCTTTTCTTTTCGTGTATTTTCATTCATTTAGAGTCTTTTTGTGTTTTTTTGATTATTTTATTCATTTTCTCTGTTTTTGTTTTCGTCTCATGGTGTGCAGGTTAGGTACTTCGGAAGATTTTGCGAGCATAACTTCGTGGAATAATGTGTTGGGGACGAGCAAGAAAAATCGAAATTCAGTTATTAAGTCGGATGAGTTCTAAACAGCCGATGACAGAAAGTCGAACATGCGACCAAAGTAGTTTTCCAGACCGTTTCGACAACAGCTGCACATTCATCATGGCTCTTCACCTTCCTCTCCATGTCGCTGCTTTCCTCTCCACGCGGCAACAAACCTCACGCCGTTGCACGCACTTTCCTCTTACTCCTCATCGCACCTGCTACCGCCTACCGCGCCGCGCAGCATTTTCCCGCCGTGAAGGAAGGCCCAGCTCCGCGCCGCGACCTCGTCACAAGATGGACAGAAGATGTCGTTGCTCTGTTGCGCCACGAGCTCCACCGCCCAACGCCACCTGAAGCCCCACCGCGCCGCGTCAATGCCGCGAGCTGGACTGCAGACCCAGATTTTGCCACCGCGCCGCGCTGCTATGACGCGCAGCGAAGCCTGCCCCCAGATTTTCCCCGTTGCGCCGCGAGTGCCCGCCGCGCCATGAAGACCAGAACCCTCGCGCCGCGGTGTCTTTTCCTCCCCCGCCGTGATGCACTGCCACGCTGCGGTAGATCAACGTCTCGCACCGCACTGCCATTTTTACCACGTGAGACCTGCTGTTAGTATAAATAAGAAATCGGTCCTCTCGTTAAAGCGCATTCTTTTCACGACCGAGAAACACCAAAACCCTTCTTATTTTCTTTGTTCGTTCTTTCACTTTTTCTTCAACGATTCTCTACGTAGAACAAGATTTTAATATCGGATTTTTGCTATTGGATTTAATCGTGTCTATTGAATTCAACTTTAAGAATTATCAACCGTAAGAATTTCTTTTATCTTTACCGTTAAATATGAATTCTTTGATTGAGATTGTTGATATCATTTTCCGTAAGACAGATTAAACGACATTAACCCGCTGATTGAGATCGGTATAATGGTGATTAGAGTTCATGCAAACAAGTGACGCTTCCACCAGCTTCAAGATGACTACACAAAGAAAGATTCAGCAAGAACCGACATCTTTACTAAGTTGGCCGATATCACATGTCGGTCAACACATGTCGGTCAACACATGTCGGTCAACACATGTCGGTCAACACATGTCGGTTACTACATATCAGTCACAACATACCGGTTATAACTGGGTGGACCGATATCTATCACATGCCACCTCAGCATGGTAAGGCGGCGGCAACTCAGCATAATTCATCATTACGCTTATCCAAGTGGCAAGCTATCAAGAGAAGCCACCAAGGACCGCCTTTGACCTTTCAAAATGTAATGATTATTGTACAGATAAATATTGTACGTAAATATAAAAGGGAAACAGAGGTTTCCCCAGGACAATAATTATATGACACAGAAAAATTACATCTCCAATTTTAATATACAAACTTTTATCGTCGAACATCAAGATTAATTTTAAATACCCTCCAATTTGGTTGTTGTTACTTTCCATTTGACAACAGTTTGGCGCTAGAGGAAGGGCAGCTTGAACCTCCGTGTTGTATTTCATTCACTGTTAAAGCCATTTGCACGCACGGAATCATCATGTCACAGTCTGGGCGAGACCATGCTACTCACCCTGGCCAGAGCCAGTCAACTAATCATTCCCCGCGGCGTACAACACCGCCACCTCCGGCCGCGAATATTACGAACTTCCTTCAAAATCCGGAGTTCATACAGGGTTTGTCTTCATTAATAGCTCGAGCCATGCCTAGAAACTCGAGTACGATGCCGTTAACTACTAACCCAACAGAGCATCCCACTCATAGTCATCATGATCACGAGGCACATGTTGCGACGTCACATGCCACGTCGCAACCTCATCACACTTCTCCACGACAAGAAGAACGGGCTCATGTAATCGTTGATCCCGTAACGAACAATCAAGCCCAAGACCAACTCTCTGTGCAGGAGATGACTGCTGAGAGTCATTCTGCTCATCGTCAGAGAGTTTCCCCACGTCCTGGACCCATGCCATCAGCACCTCACGCTCGCGAAGATTTGCGACGCCAAATTGAACGCAATCGTCTTTCAAGGCATAGTGCGGAGGAAATTGAAACCCTCCGTAAACGTTTGGCCGAACTTGAAATGCGACAGAAGTCACAGGAAGATTCACCCCGACATGTCGCGACGTCGGGAAATGTTGTTGTTGAGGCGGATTCTCCATTAGCCCCCGAACTTACTGCGGAGCCACTCCCTGTCAAAGTAAAAATTCCGCAAATCGGCATGTATGATGGGACGTCGGATCCAGACGCTCATTTAGGTCACTACACATCTTGGATGGATTTACATGGAGCTTCAGATGCTCTGAGGTGTTGGATGTTCTCACTTACACTGGGGCCACGAGCCCAGAAATGGTATTACACTCTCCCACCTCATTCAATTTGGAAATGGCAGCAACTACGTGCGGCTTTCCGGTCACACTTTATCGGTGCTCAGATTTGCCTCATTCCGAAAGAATCGATTACTAACATCGTGCAAAAAGACGATGAGACTGTTAAAGACTATGTGGCCCGATTTAATGACCGGATTCAGAATATGGAACCATGTCATCCTGAAACTTTGTCAGTAACTGCCATTGCCGGATTGAGGCCCAATTCAATGTTTCGTTGGACCTTATGTCAAAATAAGCCTGCAACATTTCAAGAGTTTTTTGTACGAGCTCAACAATTCATCATTGCCGAAGAATCCATGTCGGTCCCCAGTTTCGACTTTTCAGTAAAAGAAAGTAAGGGTGAACCGGATACTAAGAAGAAAAACAAAAAGAACTTTGGGAAGTCCCAATTTCGGAACTCCTCTAAAGGGTATGAAAATACCCCAGAGTCCCGGGCTGCTCGTCATCAATATTCGGATAACGTCAGGACAGGTTACCACGCTGTTTATTCTGCTGGAGCGGCCACCATATATGAAGAGCTGAAAGGAAAGGGGATTATTCCAGACCCGAGGCCAGTGAGAACTCCTGAAGATAAGTTGGACAAAACTCGCTACTGTGCGTACCACAAATCTCCAGGGCACAATACCGATGAGTGTCTCGGTCTCTTATCGGCACTCTTACGTTTAATCGGCCAACCCCAACTTCAAAAGTTCCGAAATTTTGATAATCGCCGGAAAGGAAGACCTTTGGATTTTTCAGATGATGAAGATGAAGATAACCGACCTGCTAACCAGAAGCAAGCTCGTGTAAATGATAAGGAAGTTTTTACGTTTTCTACTCATGTCGGAACGTCAACCGACAACTACAGGAAACCTAAGACACATGATTCTGCAGATTTTTCACGTAGTATACCTCGGGTCAACTCCAATAACAAACAGTCAGATATGTCCCGACGAAAAGTTAAAGCTTATGCTCGGGAGGCTCAGAATGCCGAGAACCGAGTCATGAATGTCGATCTTCGAGATACCATCAATAAACGGAATTGTCCCATTACGTTCAGTTTTGAAGACGCTAATTTGTTCGCTCATCCTCATTCTGATGCTCTCATCATAACTGCCCCAATTGGTGGAATCCCTGTTCATCGAATCCTGGTCGATACAGGAGCGTATTCGAGTATCTTAATGCTCCGAACTTTCAAGAAATTGGGTTTGGACCCAGCAGATATTAGGCCGTGTAACGATCAGATTCAAGGTTTCAATGGAAGCATCTCTTGCCCTGTTGGCGAAATATTGCTCCCTATTCGATTTGGAGGCTTTGGACCGAAGTCCAAGATTATTATGGAAACCTTCAAAGTTTTGGATGTCCAAAACGAATATAATGCTGTAATTGGGCGAACCGCACTTTATAAACTTCGTGCTGCTGTCTCAATTTTTCATTATGCCTTGAAGTTTCCTACCATTGAAGGAGAAGGCACTCATTACGGAGATCAGCGGGAAGCCCGAAGCTTGATGCTGCTTTCAACTTCACCTAAATTCCATATGATTGAAGGACGGGATGTTAATACCTTTGTTGAGCCAAGTGATCTAACTCCTCGCACCGAGCAAGTTGATCAGTTCACCTCGGATACCGACATGCCTCAGGTACCGACATCTGATACCGACATCCCCATGACGTCGGTCTCGTCTGAAATATCAACAGAAGTCCTGGGCCAAGAACAATCTCCCCATGAAAAAGACATAGAGGTACATGAGGATATAGACCCAAGGATACAGTTCAAAGATGGAAGTCATCATATCCGAGCGGAACCTGTTGAAGATATTGAGATCATTTACGTGGACGGGCTAGAACAACAGAAGTCGTTGCGCATTGGGGCCAGCCTGCAGGAACCCCTTCGGTCGAGTCTGATTCAATTCCTCCAGTCAAACACTGATGTATTCGCATGGAAGCATGAAGACATGAAAGGGATCGACCCACAGAAGGCATGCCATCGTCTCAATTTGGACAAAACTGTGAAACCAGTTATTCAGAAACGTCGGAAATTTGGTCCAGATCGCCAAAAGGCTCTTGAAGAGGAGGTAAATAAGCTCATCGATAATAAATTCGTTAAAGAAGCCAAGTATCCGACGTGGATATCAAACCCTGTTCTGGTTAAGAAAGCAACCGGCCTTTGGCGTCTCTGTATAGATTTCTCTGACTTGAATCAAGCCTGCCCGAAAGATAGCTATCCGATTCCTCACATCGATTATATGGTGGACGCTACGTCGGGACACCAACTTATGAGTTTTTTGGATGCCTATTCAGGCTACAATCAGATTCCCATGCACCCAGATGATGCTGAACATACCTCATTCTATTCAGCTCGAGGCCTTTATTGCTACGTTATGATGACTTTTGGATTGAAGAATGCAGGGGCCACGTATCAGAGATTGGTCAATAAGATGTTTGCTCGCCTAATTGGCCATACCATGGAAGTCTATGTAGACGACATGCTGGTGAAGTCGGACCAGGCCCCCGACCATATTGCTCATCTCTCCGAAGTCTTCGATATACTCCGAGAATACTCCATGGTACTTAACCCCAAAAAATGTACTTTCGGAGTTGGATCAGGGAAGTTTCTAGGATACATGGTGAGCCAAAGAGGGATCGAAGCTAATCCCTCTAAGATTCAAGCCATACTTGACCTAGCTCCCCCGACATCTCTCAAAGGCGTCCAAGCTTTAACTGGTCGGTTGGCAGCCCTTAATCGGTTCATTTCGAAATCCACAGATCATTGTAAACCGTTCTTTGACGCCATCAAAAAGAAGAAGCCGTTTGAATGGACCGTGGAATGCCAGAATGCTTTTGACAACATTAAACAAGTTCTCTTGCAGTTACCAACGTTGCAAAAGCCACTTCCCGACGAGCCTCTCTATTTGTATCTTGGTGTAAGTAATGTTGCTGTTAGTGCTGTCCTTATACGTCAAGACGGACTCCAGCAGTTTCCAGTGTATTATGTTAGCAAGGCCTTGCATGACGCGGAGTTGCGATATCCGCATATGGAGAAGCTAGCCTACGCTCTGATCATTGCTGCACGAAAGTTGCGCCCATATTTCTTGGAGCACTCAATCGTTGTGTTTACGACGTATCCTCTCCGACAAGTCCTTCACCGACCTGACACGTCGGGAAGAATGATTAAGTGGGCAATTGAGTTGGGACAGTTCGACATACAATACCGACCTCGAACCACTATCAAGGCCCAAGTACTGTCCGATTTCATTGTTGAATTTACTCCCTCTATCGATTCATCCATTGAAGATCCGACATGGACTCTCTACATTGACGGATCGTCCACCGCTATACGAGCTGGGGGGGGGAATTGTCTTGGTTAGTCCCGATCAACAAGTGTTTTGTTACTCTGTGGCATTTACTTTTCCGGCCACCAATAACGAAGCCGAGTACGAGGCCCTCTTATCAGGATTACACTTTGCTGAATCCATGAACGTTTCCTCTCTCCGGATATTTTCCGACTCCCAATTACTAGTCAGTCACATCAACGGCACTTACGAAGTAAAGGAACCACGACTGTTGCCCTATTTTGATCTTGTTAAAAAGAAGTTGGCGCGATTTAAAATGACGCTGGAACATATACCTCGGTCATCCAACGTCCAGGCAGACGCTCTTTCGCGACTGGCCTCATCAACCGACTTGGATAACGTTGAATTCGTGCAAATCACCCAACAGGCGACCTCATCCACAGTCTCTACCGACGTCGTTATGGTTGATGCCGCCTCAGTAATCCCAGATTCTACATGGATGGACCCGATCATCGACTATCTTCGAACCGGGGCCTTACCTGAAGACTTGAAAGAAGCCCGTGCTCTCCGTGTTCGTGATGCTCATTACACTATCGATGAAGGGACATTATATAAACGCGGGTATTCTACCCCATTGCTCAAATGTTTGTCGGAGAAAGATGCTCAACGAATTTTGCAAGAAGTACATGAAGGAGTCTGCGGCACCCACCAAGGAGCTCAAACTTTGTCTCATAAAATTCTCCGGCAAGGCTATTACTGGCCTACTCTTCGGAAAGATGCTGCAGATTGGGTGCGACGGTGCCACAAATGCCAGATATTTGCTCCCAACGTTAATCAACATCCTGAACTCCTCAAATCAATATATAGTCCATGGCCGTTTGCAAAATGGGGAATTGATTTGATCGGCCCACTTCCGACAGCAAAAGGAGGAGTTCGGTTTGCTATATTAGCTGCAGATTACTTTACCAAGTGGGTTGAAGCTGAGCCCCTTGCCACTATTACCGAGCAAAAAATGGTGGATTTTGTTTGGAAATCAATCGTTTGTCGGTTCGGGGTCCCCAACTCCATTATAACCGACAACGGTCGTCAGTTTGAAGGCAAACGATTTGAAAGTTTTTGCGAAGATTACGGCATTAAACATTTCTTCTCGTCACCCTATCATCCACAAGCTAATGGACAGATAGAGGCCGTAAACAAGATTATCAAGAATGGCCTGAAAACTCGACTTGAAGCTGCAAAAGGATCATGGCCCGATGAATTGCCTTATGTCCTCTGGTCTTATCGAATGACGACAAGGAATTCAACTGGAGAAACTCCGTTCTCGTTAGCTTATGGAACTGAAGCTGTGATACCGGTTGAACTTACCTCTCCGACATATCGGGTCACTCACTTCTCCGAAGAAACCAACCCAGCAAACTTGAAAGCCAGTCTCGATTTGCTCGATGAATTACGTGCTGACGCCGAAGTTCGCAATGCTGCTTACAAACGACGTAGTGAAAAATATATAAATTCGAGGCTCAAGCCACGTTCGTTTGTTAGAGGAGACCTCGTCCTAAAAAGAGTCACTGGTGCTCATGTCGGCCCGTTACAACCAAAGTGGGAAGGACCCTTTAAAGTGAATCGCTTGATTTCCCATGGTACTTACCGACTTGAAACGTTGGACGGTGTTCCCCTTCAATATCCTTGGCACACGACATATCTGAAGAAATACTACTAGTAAATCTGATGCCGAAGGTCCTGTCTCCGACGTGTAAAAAGTTTTTGTCCTACTGCTGTACAAGAACCATGTTTTGTTATCAATAAAATTTGTGTGACGAACCCCAATAATTTGTTCGATCACTCGGACCACAATAAATCGGTCCTTGTTGCTAAGGCTAAACGTGTTTCATACCCTGAAGATGGTATGACCTAGCCGAACGCAGCAAAGCCGGATACTTCCAAGCCCTGAAGATGGTTTGGGGAGGCTTATGCTCTACGATACCGAATCCCAACGATGATTTGGTGAGCTTACAATAAGTATTTCCAGTAAATAGCAAATCTTTTATGATTTGTTCGATTAAGAAGTTTGCGGATGTCGGATAAAGCTATAAATTGTTTCCGATAATGGCAAGTTTGATGTCGGAAGCGCTGTGAGATTACGCCGACGTCGGTCATTCGTATAAATTATTACGCTAATATTATGTCGGAAATTTTAAAAAAACTTGACAAATATTTACCCATCTTTTTCCGACATGATAAATCATGAAAACACGCGTAAAACAAATATCCCATTCATCAAACATTCATATTCCATTCCAAAACCAAATAGCAGTACATTCTCAAAAGAAAAATAAAATAAACAACAAGACAATGCAAACACATCAATTTTCTTTGGTCCCCGATGACGACGCTTTTCCTGCATCAAAGAGTTGAGGATTTTCCATCTCAGCCTTGCCCCTCTCAACGCCATCCAAGTGTTCAATCAGTCTTTGGCTCAGACGCTGAACGACATCCTCTTCCTTCTCTTCCAGTGCTCGGACGACGTCGCTTTCTTTGATTATGACGACGTCGCCATCTTCATGCAAGACACGATCATCGTCAGACGGGACTGGGTCGATCACCCATCCCTTAGCCTTGGCATCATCCTCTTCCACCTTGCGCGCAGCGTAGCCAACGATCGCGCTCAAAAGCTCCTCATCCGATAAGCCCTCAAATGTTTCACTGACAAAAGCCTCAGCAATTGTCTCCACGCATATGTTGGCCATTTCAGGCTTCTTGGCCTTCTCCACCTCAAGGACCATGTCAACAAACGATCGCCAGATTTTCGCTTTCCGTTCTTCCGACAAGGGCACCATGTCCAGCTCCAACATCCGACTCTCCTTCTGCTTTAGAAGTCGGTCAGCAAAGTCCCTCTCATCCTGGTCGGCCGGGATATGGGCATTCTTCATCTCCGGGTTGAAGCCATACTTCTCCATCTTATGAAGCAAATAAATGCGCAATTCATCCATGGTATATACGCCGCTATCAACCCTGTCTATCACCCACCGTAAAGCCAAAGCGGCGTTTAGTTCTAGCTCCCATTCTGTTGCCGCACCGGCGTCAACTGCGTCGTCGGGCTCGGCTACCGATTTCTTGCCGACTTCAATACCCTCTTGGAACTTGAGCTCAGCGGCGGCAATCATTTCTTGTCGGAGCTTGTTCATCGCCACTTCGTGAGCTTCACGGCTTCGGATCAGCTCAGCATCCTTGTCGGACCGATCCTTACGGACGGCCTGAAGCTCAGCCCTTAATCTTGTGAGCTGCTCGTCCCTTTCTTTGGCCACCTCCGTAACTTTGGCCAACTCAACCGACGTGAGATCATGGGAAAGCAGTAAGTTTTCCTTCTCGGTTTTGAGGGTGTTCACCTCGGTCAATGTCGCCTGCAGTTCAGCATCCTTCCTTGACAAGGCTGCCTCATGGCGAGACTTCTCATCCTCCAGAGAAGCTATAGCGCCTTCTTTTAAACTCAGCTCATGTTGTTTTTCATCAAGTTCGTGAGCTCTGTTCCGGTAACTGTCTTCGGCTGCTATAAAACTGACCAGAGCCCGGCCCAAACAGCCACGGGCATAGCTGAACTTCTGGTCATCTGGTAATGATGCGATCCCCGCATGAGTCTTCGGGTCCCACGACATCAATGGAACCCTTGCCGCTTTAACTGCTTCATCGGGGAACCGCTGGTTGTTCGTAATTTTTGGCTCCACGACCGTTTGAAACATCAGAAACCAGGAGTCAAATACACCTTCTGGCAACGTCAACTCCGCCGCCTTCTTCTCATTTATCTTGAGGAAGGAATCCCTCAAAACAATTTCGGTTTCCTCTTCCTTATCTTTGCCAGCACCGGTGTCTTGCTTCTTCTTCATCCTCTCCGCCATATGAGATACGCTGGACCTTTTGCGACGATGAACCACTGGCTCGTCGGGCACCTCTTGTGCTCCTTGAGAAATTTCCGCCTCAACCGCGGATTCACCGACTGGTGTCATTATCTGCTGCAGTGGTTCCACTTCAAGTGGCGGGACGTCGGCAGCAGTTGGCTCGTTCACGATCGCCGGAGTCGGCTCTACCCTAGTTGATGATGGTTCACCAATGGCACCCTGAGATCGGTTAGGATTTTTCTTCCATGCTTTGAGAAGGTTCAAACGCCCAGCCATCTCGGTTGATCGGAGATTTTTGCTTTTTCCGACTTTGTTTTTCAAATCCCAGTTCGGATTGCGTCTCCGATGCTCCTCAGCTTCAGTGGGATCTCCGAAACCGAAATATCCCAGCAACGGGTAATAGACTGTTACAGTAAGTTTAAAGTTAGGACGATATCGTTAAACACGAGGAATGATGCGAATTGAACGAAGAAAGTGGAGAAAATTACCTGGTAAAAATGAAGAATCAAATACCCCAGGAGACAGTCCAGCCGACTCTAAGTGAGAATCCTTTACAAGTCGTTGATATCGGCGTTTGTTGGCGGACACTTCAAACAATTTGTCTACTCGGTCGTACAGTAGACCTTCGAACTTTGGCTCTTTCTTCCCGGTCGGTTTTGCTACAAGGTCACAAAAGTCCACCTGTTAGCGACAACAAACAAACAAAATATTAATAACCGAAGTGAAGAAAATGAAAAACAACTTACAATAACCAGATTTAGTGGCCATTGGGATGCTTATCCCGTCGGCAAAAAGATCATTAGCGAAGTCGGGGCACTGCCAGTCTCCCCCGACCCATAACCACTCCTCTTGGAACCCATGTAGAGTATCCGGGACCTCCATTATTAGCTCGCCAACTTTAACCCTAGGCTGCGGCTTACCGACAATTGAGAAGGTGAGAAGCGGGTCCGACACTTGTCTATCTGGACTCTTCCGGAATGTGAACATGCTTCTCATGTCCTTCGCCGACGGCAGATCCCATTTTTTCTCGGCAAAAAGTACTAGCAGCCCAATGATTCGTTTCCAAGAATTTGGAGCGATTTGACATATCGAAAACTCCCAGTCCCGTAAGTAATCGGTGATTATGCGTGGCAAAGGAAATCGTAAGCCCGATCTCAAGCTCTCAGCAAACACGCCGACACAGTTGGGTGGGGGACAAGTGATCCTTTCACCTGGATATGGAGCAAACAGGTGTACCGACGAGGGGACTCGAATTTCGCCCCGTAGCATAATGATGTCGGCATCAGTAAGAATACTCGGCTCTCCGTGAGATGTTATCTCTGGGCTTGGCCATCTCCTGATAGGTCGTCTCCAAAATCTTGGGTAATCGACGGCATTTTCCTCTACAGCTTTATCCCCTTCACTATCATTCAGTCGGATTTTCAACCGTTCGACAAACACCGGATCCCACCGGTTGTACTCAGATAATAATTCTAACTCCCCAGAGTGAACCATATTGATCATCATTACATCCAACTCGTCGTCACCCGAAGACGCCCAGGATACACTCATGGTGTCGACAAAAGAAAAGGAAAAGTCGGCGTAAATAAATGAAATATAATGGAGAATTCTTACCACAAGAAGTCGTCCGAGAATCTGAATTGCTTTGAGCACAGATGACAAGTGATTAATTTGCAAAGAAAGCGGAAAATATGAGCGCAAGAAGAAGATGAAAGTAAAGTGGATCTCAAAAGAAGAATCCCTATTTATATTAAGCCCTAGATCGAAGCGACCGTTGAGAACTGATGGAAATAGGGGCGCGTGAGTTGCACACTCCAGATCTGCGAGTCGACACAACCCTTGGAAATCGTGCCTCTTTATAATAGCTACGTGGCCTATGTTCAGTGACCGTTTTTCCTATACATGAAACGGTGCAATTAATTTCAATAAAGCCTGCCGTTTCAACTTTCGAATGTTATTTTCGCAAGTGCGAAGACGTCGGGTGCAAATGACGAAACCGATATATCGCATCAATACAAGAATTTTGTTAAGGTCTGTTGCAATTTTAGCATCACTGCCCGTCTTTTATCCAGACGACCATTAATGCTGGGGGCCACCTTGTTGATATCATTTTCCGTAAGACAGATTAAACGACATTAACCCGCTGATTGAGATCGGTATAATGGTGATTAGAGTTCATGCAAACAAGTGACGCTTCCACCAGCTTCAAGATGACTACACAAAGAAAGATTCAGCAAGAACCGACATCTTTACTAAGTTGGCCGATATCACATGTCGGTCAACACATGTCGGTCAACACATGTCGGTTACTACATATCAGTCACAACATACCGGTTATAACTGGGTGGACCGATATCTATCACATGCCACCTCAACATGGTAAGGCGGCGGCAACTCAGCATAATTCATCATTACGCTTATCCAAGTGGCAAGCTATCAAGAGAAGCCACCAAGGACCGCCTTTGACCTTTCAAAATGTAATGATTATTGTACAGATAAATATTGTACGTAAATATAAAAGGGAAACAGAGGTTTCCCCAGGACAATAATTATATGACACAGAAAAATTACATCTCCAATTTTAATATACAAACTTTTATCGTCGAACATCAAGATTAATTTTAAATACCCTCCAATTTGGTTGTTGTTACTTTCCATTTGACAACAGAGATGATCATTCTTGTTGATAATTCGAGCATGAGTAGGTAAATCTTTATGCTAGGGATTAGGGGATCGATGCTTTAAATTTGTTTGTGATTGTCGGGCTCAAGATTGTTCATTTTATGCAATTCATGCTTAATTAGGGTTTTCGATTTATGCTTGAATGTTGAGGATTATTGAAGGAGTCACACTTCGATTTACAATTGCTTGTTGATTGAATTTGATTCGTTCTTGCGTGATTTTGTTAACACGATATCGACTAGTTGATTAACCATCTTCTAGGATTATTCAATCGGCTCTTAGAACCGAAAGCAGAGGAGTCGGTCGAAATAGATTCGCATGAACTAGGCTTTTTCGTAACTGTATTGCCTAGGAGTTAATTGACTCGTTAATTTGTCGTTCTAGTTTATTCTTTTGTTACGAATAGTTGTTGGGAATGAATGCTTGATCTGGTAGATTATTCGAATTTCTTAACTGAACAATCGCTTGCCCGTTAGTTCCATATCGAACCAAAGTGGAATTCCCCGACTCTCTAGCTTCTTAAACCTTATTTGTTCTACGTGATCGTTTGCTATTTACTTGCTTTATTTTATTTATTCGCAGTAGTTGATAATAAAAACCATCCAAACTTTGAATTAGAATGTTTAGGATTTTTATTTCTTTTATCTTCTCTTTTTGTGTTTGAGTAGACGTACAAAATATTTTGGCTAGCCTTCCTCGTGAGACACGACCCGGTGTCGAATCTTTCGATTCTACTCTGGAAAAATATTTAGAACACCTAGCCTCCAGTATATTTCCATTAAATGTCTCACAGACATTATTTAGTACCATGTCACAGTTGGGGCCTTCACTGAAATGTGACTTGCTCCACTCTGATGGTGGTTTGTCACTGAGCCAATCTGCTGCTTCTGGACTTAGTTCTCTCAACTCATCCATGCAGTGGTTGAATTCATCAACAGTAGTTGCCAATGCACATTTCCGAAGAGCCTTCTTGTACTCTAGACCTCTAAAACCAGCATTCTGAATTGTTATGGAGATGTCTCACACAAAATATATGGTGACAATCAGGAAGAACATAACTAAAAGCTTGGATTAAGCCTTTCTGCTTGTCTGAATAAAGGTCCAATATTGCTAGTTTTGTATTTCTAGGTCATTCTTCAAGAGAATCAAAAACCACTCCCAAGTCTCCCCATTTTCTGAAGACACAATGGCATATGCAAGAGGGTAGTGATTATTGTTTGGATCAACAGCAACAGATGTGAATAAAATTCCCTTTTGAGGCCCTTTTAAGAAACTGTTGTGTTCTTTTAGGAACGTCAAACAACATGCACAGCATTGAACTTTATCGAAATAAATCCTAACGCAGCGGAATCTATAGTTAGGATATGGACGTTTACCTTTTAAAATTTTTG
>CACSLK010034108.1:9632132-9646758 GCA_902706635.1 Striga hermonthica | reverse complement strand
ACGCCGAAGCCTGCTGTGCATCGCTGGCACGCTGCTGGGCGTGCTGGCGTGCGTACGTGCGTCGCAGGACACGCTGCTGGGCGTGCGACGTGTCGCTGTGTACGCGGACTGGGCGGACAGTCGCGGTAACGCGTTGCCGTGTGTGTGTGCGTGCACTGTGCACGTCTACGCACACGACTGCGGCATCGCGACGCTTTGCTGCCGAGTACTAGGTACACGTGCGCGTTACTGGGCGCGCGGACGCTTCCTGTGCACTCGCTAGCTTGCCGGGCGTGCCTGCGCGCACTCCGCGTGCAGTAGGCATCACGGTCGGCATTTCACCGGCCGTCCGGCTACTTTCTCCGGCAGTCCACATATGACTGATTATGTTTTGACTTAAATAACATAATTATACAATAAACGTTCGGGACTTGCCGGTTAAAAACTGAAGTTACTCGGAGGGAGCTTATATGGCATCTCCGAGGTCATTTTGCTAAAGAACTTGGACCGAACAACATGATATCAGCATGATCTTGCTACTATGAACTTAACTATATAAAAAGAAGGTAAATAGGGGTATACCCTTCAGTTCAGTCGAGGATTGCACGATAATGTGCGTGTGTGTTCGGTGCTCCGCCAATGTCCTTATACTTCCCCTTTGCTTCGGCAATACTTAGATATTTTAGTGTGATTTTCTAAATGATTTTCCTCACTATTTTCCCTCTTTTAGTACGCTGAATTTGGCTTATGTTTTGTGCATGAAATGCTTGGAAAGGACGAACTAGCTCGGTTATTTATTGTTGGTGAAAACCGTGGGTGAAGGTGGGTCAAAGGAGGTGAAAGATGACCACACCTCCCTTGGTTACAAGTGTCCAAAAAGTGGCTGATGTGGGGCGTCCTTTGGCTTAGTCACGGCCGAGGTGTCAAGCATGCACGGGCTTAGTCATTGCCCGTGCGTGCGTGTCGTGCCATGTGTTAAGCTACTAGGTGAATCATCACCACAACTTGCAACCCAAACTCATCTCTTTAACCTTCTTGACGACAATTTGGAAGATTAAGACTTAGCTTACTTAATCATGATCATGGCGCTTAGGGGAGCATAAGCGAGTGCTTAGCGCCTAATAGTGCATGCGTATGCGCTGCGCGCGATATGCGCGCCGTGCGCGTTCGCGTGCGTAGCCGTATGCACGACGTGCGTGCACAAGTGCGTGCATAGTGTACCTTGTGCACTTATACCTTAACTTGATTTTTAACCTTGAACTTAGATACATTCTCAATAACTAATCCCGATTAATAATGTCCATTTATAAAATAAGCGGTTCGGAAATTAATTATCGAATTAACTCGGTTAATAATTAACCGGATAAACTTTTCGACTTAACGTCGAACGTATTCGCTAAAAATGAACGGAATCGATAAAAGATAATACATCATTTCTATTAACAAGAAGTTGGATTATTACATTTCTCACATATTTTACTTAGTGAACGGACGTATACCAATATTCAAAATTTGTGTCTATTTTGCAGTTATTATGCCTATTGATGACATGGCATTGGTGAGGTGGAAAATTAAATAATCAATGATGGACATGTAATTTTGCTTGGCCAGAACACACGAGATGGCTCTCAACTATTGGTGGGATTTATGTTTAGTGAGTATGGGATTGGAATTTGGATTGAAAGTGGATTCTCATGGAGACTTTGGTAAAAATTGGACTTTAAAATTATTACCAAAAGTCATGCGTGGCATAAAACAGGAGGGAGGACTTGAAATTATTTTCATCATCTGGAAGGTGAACAGAGAGCCACACGAACAGAAAGGAAAAAAAAAAAGAGATCGCAGACAGTAAGCCGCAATAGAGAGCAGACAGAGACGCACGAACTGAGAAAGAGCTACACACGCGGAGGGAAGCCGCACCCGCACACGAGAGAGATACTTTTATCTTCTCTCTTTTATTTTATTATTTTTTTTATTAATATGCTAGGCTAGATTTTTATCCAGTTTTAGGGGATGTTTGAACCCTAACTTGAATTTGTCTATGAATTTAAGGATTTGAATTTATCGTTGATTAATCTAGACGCCGTATTTATTTTTGTTGATGAGTTGATTGATGTTATCTGTTTATAATGTTTATGAATTATGTTGTTTGATTTAGTTTGGCCAACTAGGTTGAATATTCATAGTTTAATTGCTAGAATCGTGACTTTAATCTGTAATTGTTATTGTCTCGTTTCGTTAGTAGTAAACTAGGGGTCGTGCATCTCTGGGGTAGCGTGAACATAAGTTAAATGGTCCGAGCTTGTGTGTCTATTGCTTAGACTGATCTATTTTCCTAGGAAGTAATGCTGCTAGTATATTAAATCTAGAGAGCTTATACTAGGTTGTCCACTAGTTAAGTTTAGTCGAAGAGCCTATTTTGATTAAATAATCGGTAAGGGAAAATTCGGTTAACAGAGCTTGTTGTTAGCTAGGGTTGGTAATTCGTTAACAATTTAAAGAAAGCGTCGAAATTAATTAACGGTAGATTGAGATTTGGGTGATAACTGAACCGAAAACTGGACTTCTCTTATTTTATTTGATTTTATTTTATTTTATTATTTTTATTTTTATCAAACAAATCCCCCCATTTTATTGCTTTCTTAGTTCAATTCAATTAATACAAAATTATCACAATTTAGTTCCTGCTCCTCGTGGGATCGACCCTTACTCGCCGCTACTACTAGTTAGTAGAGGTTTGTTAAGGAAAAATTTATAAATTTAAATTTTCCGCGTTGCGACGCGCGGTCAAATTTTGGCACCGTTGCCGGGGAGTGGCGCAATTGAGTTGTGATATTTTTTAGTGTTAATTGACTTAGGTATTAGATTAATATTTATTTTATTTTATTTTTATTTGACTCTCTTAATCCCCCTATTTTTATTTTTCTTTTGTAGGTGGTAATCGTATAAATGGATGTGTATTGGAGCCCGGATTGTGCTTATGCATACGACTCATATCATGAAATGAAAAGGAGAGAAATAAGAGACCAACATCGTGAGGCTAGGATGTCGGCTATGATCCAAGAAGCCATTGAGAGTGTTCGTCAAGCTTTAAGGAGACAATGTCGTCTATGTCATACCACACGACACGTCACCGATGATTGTCAATTTCTGTTCGAGAGGTACGGTGCACGTAGAGCTACCGAGAGAGATAGGTATAGACAAGATGATTGGGCGTATTCAAATTCTTATGGGAACCATTACAGTTGGGGCGAACGTGGAAATTCATTCTATGAAAATCCACAATATTCTCGATCGTATGAGCCTATTTATGAGCACGATGACCCTCAATTCCGCTATGGAGGCTCACAATATTTTTCAGAACCTTCGTTTGAACAAGAGACTAGTCCGTCATTGATGGAGTTATTTGAGGAGCGTCAAAATTCTTTGATGGCTAGTAGCAAAGCGATTGGTGATGTATTGAGCGAATTGGATGCCCGAGCCAAGAGTCGGCTATTATCTCAAGCCGAAGCCAGCCACGATGATGTCGGAGACCTGAGGATGTGCAGCGACACAGAGCCTGAGGTGCTGGACGAACGTAATTTTGAGCCGAACGGCGAAGAGAATGAAGAAGAAGGCAATGAGGAGCAAATTTTCGCTGATATCGGCCCCCCCGACAAAAACCTGGTAGCATTTACTACTGCTATCGGGGGCCCCGATAACAGCCTGCTCGAAAGTGAAAATGATGTGAAAGCTCCATCAATTGCCACGAGCATGACTGAAAATCAATTTCTTCTATCCGAGTTCAAACAACCAGCAACCGAGCACGTTGAATATCAAGAGCCTTACATCCTTGAGGTGGTTGAGATTTTCCCTCTTATCCATGATCCTGGGCTAATCTTTTACCATGACGTTCTACCACCGAGACGAAAAGATCCGGTCAAACACCCGACACCGAACGAGGGTACCTTTGACAAACATGGAGCTGCAAGGTTCATGCCTCCTTTGAGGCCACCTATGAAGCCGCCATGGACCGCTTGAAGAAAGCAGAGCAATAAGTCGAGCCAATCACACTAAAAAAGGCGCTTGTTGGGAGGCAACCCAATGGTGTGCGACGATCGCGACTTCTTCTCTTTGATAAGGTGAACTCTTTCCTTTTACCTCCTATTTTGCTTTCTTGTTTATGCAAACTCTAAGTTTGGGGAGGCCCATTAGTGTGTGATGTCTATGAGCTTGAGTTGTTGAGTTGATGTCCTAGCATGATTTTCTTGACTAGTGTGAGCTTATTTGTATGTGGAATTTCGCAATGATGATTTGAGTGTCCATTAATATTAATGTGCTAGTTATGATAACTTGGATTAATGATTTCTGGTTAAATTCATGAAGTGTTGTTATTTGAGGGACATAGACATGACAGTTAATATTTATGTGTTTTATTCATGGTGAGTTGGTCTCGAACTGTTTATATATTTGAAATGTGCTAGTGATTATTCTGCTTGATGTCGATTGTGTGAGGTGACTTGACGTGGAAAGTTGGGAGTTGAATGTCTCGAAAAAAAAAGAAAGAAATAAAAAATGGTGTGAATAATGAAGGTGGAGGAGAGAAATAATGGGTGTTGGAGAAAAAAAAAAAGGATCGTGGGCTGCAACAGCTGCCAGTCTGTGAGCTTTAGTGCATCACTCTAGCACGAATAGCTAAACACCATAGACATGACGGAGCTGCCGTTCCCAAAAAAAAAAGAGAAACAAAAGAAAAAAAAGAAAAGAAAAAAAAACCGAGATGTTTGATTTTTGGCTAGAAACGAAGAGGAACTAAGCTGATTGGCAAAGAAAGGGATGTCGTTAGTTGCATGATTGGTATACTCGGTGAAGAGATTGATGAACTGTGGTTATTCACTGAATTGATATTTGATTGTTGGCGTTCTAAAGATGATTTCATTTTGAGTCCGGGATTATTAATTTGAGAAGTGTAGCTATGCATTTATGTGAGATGTGTGAGGACCTGAGTGAGAATTCCACGTACTTGTGTCCGTCTTCGTGTTCTAATTCTAAGTTGCTTGGGGACAAGCAACGATTTAAGTTTAGGGAGATTTGATACGTGAGAAATCTTGTATTAGTTTGTGGTTTAATTTGCATATTTGAGTATTTGATTTTAGTGTATTATTCATGTTTTCTCACATATTTTACTTAGTAAACAGACGTATACCAATATTCGAAATTTGTGTCTATTTTGCAGTTATTATGCCTATTGATGACATGGCATTGGTGAGGTGGAAAATTAAATAAGCAATGATGGACTTGTAATTTTGCTTGGCCAGAACACACGAGATGGCTCTCAACTATTGGTGGGATTTATGTTTAGTGAGTATGGGATTGGAATTTGGATTGAAAGTGGATTCTCATGGAGACTTTGGTAAAAATTGGACTTTAAAATTATTACCAAAAGTCATGCGTGGCATAAAACAGGAGGGAGGACTTGAAATTATTTTCATCATCTGGAAGGTGAACAGAGAGCCGCACGAACAGAAAGGAAAAAAAAAGAGATCGCAGACAACAAGCCGCAATAGAGAGCAGACAGAGACGCACGAACTGAGAAAGAGCTACACACGCGGAGGGAAGCCGCACCCGCACACGAGGGAGATACTTTTATCTTCTCTCTTTTATTTTATTATTTATTTTTATTAATATGCTAGGCTAGATTTTTATCCAGTTTTAGGAGATGTTTGAACCCTACCTTGAATTTGTCTATGAATTTAAGGATTTGAATTTATCGTTGATTAATCTAGACGCCGTATTTATTTTTGTTGATGAGTTGATTCATGTTATCTGTTTATAATGTTTATGAATTATGTTGTTTGATTTAGTTTGGCCAACTAGGTTGAATATTCATAGTTTAATTGCTATAATCGTGACTTTAATCCGTAATTGTTATTGTCTCGTTTCGTTAGCAGTAAACTAGGGGTCGTGCATCTCTGGGGTAGCGTGAACATAAGTTAAATGGTCCGAGCTTGTGTGTCTATTGCTTAGACTGATCTATTTTCCTAGGAATTAATGCTGCTAGTGTATTAAATCTAGAGAGCTTATTCTAGGTTGTCCACTAGTTAGGTTTAGTCGAAGAGCCTATTTTGATTAAATAATCGGTAAGGGAAAATTCGGTTAACAGAGCTTGTTGTTAGCTAGGGTTGGTAATTCGTTAACAATTTAAGGAAAGCGTCGAAATTAATTAACGGTAGATTGAGATTTGGGTGATAACTGAACCGAAAACTGGACTTCTCTTATTTTATTTGATTTTATTTTATTTTATTATTTTTATTTTTATCAAACAAATCCCCCCATTTTATTGCTTTCTTAGTTCAATTCAATTAATACAAAATTATTACAATTTAGTTCCTGCTCCTCGTGGGATCGTCCCTTACTCGCCGCTACTACTAGTTAGTAGAGGTTTGTTAAGAAAAATCTATAAATTTAAATTTGTCGCGTCGCGACGCGCGGTCATTGTTTATCCCATTTTTGTTGCATTTTTCGTGTTTGTTTTGCCTTTCTTTTCTCCACCATTTTTTAGGTGTTTTTTTTGTTCTTAGTACGTTTTATGAATTGTTGTGTGTTTTTTTTTTTTGGGTTTTTCTTTGTTTTTGTTTATGTTCTCGGTTTTCTTCTTGTTTGTGTCATTTTTGGTGTGCAGGTTTGGAGCTTTGATTGGATTTTATTTCAAGGAGAAATTGGTCTTGCGAGCATAATTAACTAGAAGTGTTCTTGGGCGACGAGTATAAAAAAAACAAAAATCAATTTCGAGTTCGGACGAATTCAAACGAGCCCAAAACGTAAAGTCGCGCATAGCAACCATGCATGTCGCGGTGCGCCAGCAGACGTGACCCCTGTCCTAACCCGACAGAGCTTGCCAGCATCCTTGTCCGGTGCGACATGCCTCGCGCAGTGACCCGTGCGCGACCAGACTGTATAAAATCTCGTCTTTTCTGGGGTTTTTTAGCACCTTTCATTGGGACTCATTCCCAACCCTAGAAAAACACCTCCAGAACATACTTTGTCAAATTTTCACCTAAAAAATATTGAATCTTCACCTTAGTTTGATCTTGGAGAGTGACACTCTAAGATTTGCTTTCCAATTAAGCTTGTAATTCAGATTCCTCACTTAATTTCATATTAATCGTAAGTACTTATTTCTTTCAATTGATGAATTTGATGGCTTGGTTTAATGTGATTATGTCAATTGGATTAGATATAAATAGATAAATCTAATTGCTTGGGATATAGGATAATTATTCTTGTTCGTTCGAGCCTTGAGTTGTTCGTTCTCGTCCGAGTTGATTTGAAAAGGGAAAGATGAATTCATGATTGGAAGATGAATATAATTGAAGAGAGAGACTTCAATCATGCAATTGGTGCCAATTGAATATTGTTCTTTTGAGTTAGGGTTTTTGATTCTAAGCGAATATTTGATTAATCATCTTTTAATTTAATTAAGCGGCTTTTAGAACTGAAAGGGGAGAAATCGTAGTCCTAGGTACTCATGAGATAGACAATTTCGTATAAGAATAGTCTACTAGTTTTTTCATTGAAATACATGCTCGTCTATGCCCGTTCCCTTGTTACGAGAGTTACTGGGATCGAACCCTAGGCCAGTGTGTATGCTTGAACTTCGTCATCTATGTTTAATCCTTTATTACAAAAATTTATTGAGAGCGATCCGCTAGGTGATTAGCGAGGGTGTCAATTTTGTACTGAACGATTATTTGTCCAGTTTTTCGTAGAATAATCGTTAAATTATCCCCCAATCCCTAGGTTCATTATCAGTGTTTGATTCGTGTTTCGAGTTGATTTCTAATTTCGAATTTTATGAAATTTTTTAGTTGATAGTCCAGACCTCTTTCCTAATTTAGACTGTTTGTACTGAGAGCTTGTCTTAGGATGATATTACACTTTATATTCTGAATTGTTGGTGTTATATACTGAAAGCTTGTCTTTTGATGATATTACCCTCTATGAATGAGAAACATGTTAGATTAAACAAGTTCTACGTTCTGTTGTTTTGCATTAGATAGTGTGGGTCGTCATCGGGCGAACCGAAGATCATGCTATCAATTACACGTGAAACAAGAATTAATGGTTCACAACCTAGATGGACATGAACACCCCATCCGAACGGTTATAGTGTCAACTGTACAGTTTTTCTTGACTGATTAATTACACAAGTACATTTATGTATTAAACTGGATCCCAGAGATGAGCAGTTCGTTTTGTACTGATCGTCGTAAATGAACTAGGCATCGGTTAATTACTGCGTTCTCTTAACCCGTATGATATTAAACAGACATATATGTGAAGTATTTATTACTTTGATACATATATGTGAAGTATTTATTACTTTGATTCACATGGGTGAGGTTTAGTTAACTAGTCAATAGATCCTATGTCTTGGGTAATATTGCTACATGTATGATGTGCTTGTAAGTTTTGAAGATTGGCAGTAAATCGATGAACCTTCCGGATTCACAACAGTCAGAAAATCGCGATTGTAATTAAGGGAAGTATGCTTTTAGTTGGATAAAAAACCCTTTTATATTAAAGATTAATTGACTAGTAAAGTGTGGTTTATTTTGGCAGGTCAATGAGATCAGTGCGGGATTCAACTTACTTAAATACAAGAGAGAGAGATCGCGAGATTTATAAATTAAAGACCTTCCTTGTTTATATTTGACTTAGACGCAAAGAAAAGGAGAGACTTACCGATTTATGCTCGAGAATAAAAGGAGAACGATACGCATGTGGAGGATGACTTTTTTTCACTTCGTTTATTTATTTTCTTTTGTAAGAGTACACCTTGTTTATTGAGTGAAGTGAGATTTTATATATACTTTATTCTGAGAGTTTGTAACAGAGTGTTCGGAGGTTCATTCTGTTTAGTTTGAGGGATTCGCACTAAAAATCCACAAGGGAGTTGTGGTCATATAAGTAGTTGTGTGGATCTCTATTCAAGTAGAGTGTAGAGGGAGTCTATACTATAAACCCTTGAATAGTGTTTGAGTTATTCACATTAATGATAGAGATCTCAAGAGAGAGTGGGACGCTCTTCTGAAGGTTCATTCTTTAGTGAAAATTACTTTTTCAATTGTTTGAATCTTCTTTATTGTCTGTTTGTTATATTTACGTGAAACTCTGAATACTTGGTGTATGAGTATCAAACTTCAATTGGCACCAGAGAGGGTTTTTGTCTACATTATGAAAGATCTAAGGACTTGTGTTACTGTGCAATCATGAATCAAGAAAGTGGATCGATGTCTAGGCCTCCGCAATTGGACGGTTCAAATTACTCGTATTGGAAGTCTATGATGAAAATTTTCATAAGATCGCTTGGAAAAGGTGTGTGGGAAAGTGTTGAAAACGGTTGGGAGCATCCAGTCATGGCACACGCACCTGATCAAGGAAAATAAGCTACGACAGTCACGGTTCCTAAACCTAAAGACAATTGGATAGATGCTTAGAATCTTCAAGAAGAAGCCAACTATCGTGGCTTGTATGCAATTATGATGGCAGTAGATCAGACAAGACACAAGATGATAGTTCATTGCAAGACTGCGAAAGATGCTTGGCGAGTCTTACAACGTCAATTCGAAGGTTCAATAGCTGTCAAAGCGTCCAGACTTCAACGGGTAACTCTCGAATTTGATGAAATCAGAATGAAAGATGAAGAGACAATTGACATATACTATGCCAAATTCTGTGATCTGGTGAATCAAAGTGCGATGCTTGGAGAAGAAATTTCTGAGAAGCGTCAAGTTCATAAGATTATGAGAACGATTGTTCCCAGGTTCAGAGAGAAAATTACAGCTCTTGAGAGTTTCCAAAGAGTGGCGTCTCTAGATGTTGATGAACTTCTCGGAGAGCTCAGGACGTTTGAAATCAACAACAATTATGACAAAGTCAAAAGTAAGGGTCTAGCTCTCAAATCTGCTGTAGTTGAAGAAAGAGAAGAAATCAATGACGATGAAGGTTCGTTGGCTGACGATAGTGAGCTGAAAGAAGCACTAGCTCTAATTGCACGAAACTATGGGAAGATGAGTCAAAGGCTGTACAAAAATAAATTTGCTGGAAAAAAGGAAAACAATTTCAGCAAGAATGTGGTTCAGGACAAGAAAAATAGTATGCCACTCTCAAAACCTGATTCACAACGAGCTGAGAAGGATCAATGCAGGGAGTGTCGAAGCTTTGGACACTTTCAGTATGAGTGTGCTAACCTTAAGAAGAAAAACAAGTCTCTGAAAGCAACCTGGGAAGATTTAGATGACGAGGGCACAGACGAACCTCCATCGCACACTAGTAATATGGCGATCTACACCTCAGTTAAGAAGTTCATGTGTCTCACCACTTCTCACATTCCGACCAAGTTTGAAGAAGTTTAAGAGAAGCTGAAGCATCTGAAGATGAAGTATATCAGAATGTATGTGTTGATCCAGTACACTTACTTGCCATGGAAAAGTGTGCTCAAGCATCTGAAGCCATACAGAAGCTTCAAAATGAAGTGTTTAGTCTTTCAAGGGTAAACAAGGTGTTGAATTAACAAGCATCCTCTTCCACTGTTGCTAAAGATTGTGAACTAGATACTGCAAAGGCTCGAACCAACATCCTTGAAAGCAGTGTCAAACTTGCTAAGCAAGATGGACTAGAAAAGGCTCAGAACATTGAATGCTTGATGTCCGAACTATTTTCTAATAAAAAACTACTTGCGGAAAGGAACCAGGAGATCTTGAAGCTAAAAACCAAAGTTGATCGGCTCATGAGCGAACATGCCAGCATGGAAAGTAAAAAGAAAGCAAATTCTGCCGAGTCGAATCGTACTGTCGAGGCTGTTCGGAAACTGAACAAGGGAAAAGCTGATCTAAATGAGCTTCTTTCTTTGGGTAAACAACATGGTGATCTTACTGGAATAGGATACACAGGCAAGGAGGACAATTTCGAATCCTCAATAGGAACTTCAAATACAAAACATCCTTGCCTTGGGTTTGGGGACAAACCTAGAGTTTGAGGTATGAACTAGCATGGGAAACCTTCTAGAAACGTGTTTGGCAGGTTTGTAAAAAGCACTGTAAGTAAACCACTCTCTCCAAAATCTCCATTGAAGGTTCATTCACCTGTGCTGGAACCTGTTAGAAAAATTCATCATAATTTTGTTCCTATTTGTCATTACTGTGGTGTAACTGGTCACATAAGTCCCAAATGCTAAAAAACGCAGCATGATATTTGTACATGTAATGTTAGGAGTTGGAATCATTCTGGCATTCCAGTGAATGTTCATGCTAGAAGCCTCCCAAAAAACTGTACCAAAACTCGTCAAGTGTGGGTTGCTAAGAAATCCTTCAAGTGTTTTGCTTCAGTCCTTTCTCTCAGGACTTCTCTGAAAGGTAAATGGTATCTGGATAGTGGATGCTCTAGACACATGACTAGAGAACCATCGTACCTAATTAATATACAGACAGGTTGAAGTGGAGAAGGCACTTTCGGTGACGGTGTGAGCAATAAGGTCATTGGAATAGACTGTTTAAATTTGGGTGGGTTACCTAAATCAACTTATGTGTTACTTGCGGATGAATTAAAGGCAAATCTCTTGAGTGTAAGTCAGCTCTGTGACCAAGATCTTAGTGTCAGTATCTCATGTGATAAGTGCTATATGAAAAACAGTGAAGGTTCATGTGTACTTACAGGTTCTCGTTCAACTGATAATTATTATCTTGTTGACTTTAATGAAAAATGCTTTTTCTCAAATGTGAGTGAACCTGAAATCTGGCATCAACGCTTAGGTCATATTGGATATTCTCACTTGGTAAAACTGTCTAATGCAGGTGTGGTCAGAGGTGTTCCAAAGATTTCTATGAAAGTACAGCCGATCTGTGAACCATGTCAACTGGGTAAACAAACTCGTGCTTCTCATAAAGCATTGAATCACATAGCCTTAAAACAAATCCTGGAACTTCTCCACATTGATCTGATGGGTCTTGTTCAGGTTGAGAGTTATCAAGGTAAAAAATATTTTTGTGTGCGTAGATGATTTCTCTCGGTATACTTGGGTTGATTTTTTACGAGAAAAAAATCTGACACATTCTCCGCTTTTAAATCACTGTGCCTAAAGCTTAAAAATAAAAAAGGTTTTTCTATAATCAGTATTTGAAGTGACCACGGGTGAGAATTTGAAAATATTGAGTTTACTAACTTTTGTAACTCACTTGGTATTTGTCACGAGTTCTCTGCACCTAAGACCCCTCAGCAGAATGGTGTGGAGGAAAGGAAGAATCGCACTCTTCAAGAAATGGCTAGAGTCATGCTACATTCCAAAAATATCTCCATAGATGGTGGGCGGAGGCAATCAATACTGCTTGCTATCTCGTGAATTGAGTGTACTTTCGTCGAGGTATTGGGTTAACATCTTATGAACTATGGAAAGGTAAGAGTCCTAACCTCAGTCACTTACATGTTTTTGGTTGTAAATGTTATATTTATACTGATCGTGAACAACTCGGGAAATTTGATGCTAAATCGGATATTGGGTTCTTTCTTGGTTACTCTAACAACAGTCGAGCTTATCATGTTTACAACACAAGTACCTCCACTGTGGTGGAGTCCATGAATGTGATCTTTGATGAGAAAATCTCCCATGTTGGTTCATCTATGTCATTTAATCTGTGTGAAAATGTTGAGAGTGTGCAGGATACTCACGATATTGTTCGTCCTGAAGATAGTGGAACTCATGAACGTACAATTGGATCTGAGGAGTCAGAAGAACTTTAGACTGAATATATCATACCGACAGCACCTGGAAGTCCAGCTCAACTAAAACGTGATCCTCCCTTGAGGGTTCAGAAAGATCATCCATCTGAATAAGTCATTGGTGATATCAACGAGAGAGTTACCAGAAACTCTAAGACTTCAGTCAAAGAACTTATGGGTGTTTCTCACTATGCTTGCTACACCTCATTGATTGAACCCAAGAATGCTAAAGAATCCTTAAAAGATGAGTGTTGGATCTTAGCAATGCAGGAGGAACTTGAGCAATTCACTAGAAACGATGTCTGGGAGTTAGTACCTGAACCTTCATCAGGAAATATTATCGGAACCAAGTGGATCTTCAAAAACAAAACTGATGAGTTTGGGAATGTGACACGCAACAAGGCGAGACTAGTTGCTCAAGGCTATACTCAGACTCAAGGGATTGATTTCGATGAAACCTTTGCCCCCGTTGCTAGACTTGAATCAGTACGTATATTTTTGTCTATTGCATGTCTTATGAAGTTCATTGTTTATCAGATGGACGTGAAGTCTGCCTTTCTGGATGAGATATTGCATGAAGAGGCGTACGTTAATGTAACAGCCCAGCTCACCCGCTACAGAATATTGTCCGCTTTGGGTATACACCAGATCATTCCCTCACGGTTTTGCCTTTGGGAGCTAGCTCACCAAAACGCGTCCTGTAGGTTGAGGTGTCCACAGTCACTTATATGGCATGCTTCGTTCTCCTCAACAACCGATGTGGGACATCTTTTACTAGTAACCGGACGAGTTCCGGACGCCGAGCCGACGAGTTCCGGACGCCGAGCCGCCATTGTCGCCACCTTCACCGAGTTCTTTCAAACGCAGCAACCGTACATCCCGTCGACCCACTCCGGCGACCAGCATCGAGCCCTTCGGTCGCTGCCCTCTTGTCCCGGCGAGACATGTTGAGACGTCGAGGTCGTTGGTTATTACGTTGTTCGTTCTTCGTAGCCCCGTCCCGAGAACGGTACCCGAATTAACCCCTCGACTAAATTATTTAGTTCGTGTTTATGTGTTAGTACTCGTATGTGTGTTTCGTTGCTGATCGTATAATATTCGAATTAATTACGTGCGTTCGGAATGCTTTCGTGTGTAATTAGATATATTGTTAATATTGGGTATCAAAGTGATTGCCGTCACTTTTAAATTTATCGAACTGAGTTTCGAGTAGTATTTTATGTGGAAGTGCTGTGGATTATTGGACTTAGGAACGTCCTTGACGCAACGCCTTTGGCCTCGCGTCGTTTCGATGTGTATTGAATTAGTTATGAACTTTTGAAAAACGTGCTGCAGCCGGTTTTTGTTAAAATCACTATAAATCGTGTGTTTACCCAAAAATTCTGATTTTTGGATATGTTGTAATGTTGGAATTGTAGTACTTGTGGTTAAAATTTGAGAATTTTATATGGTCTGTAGCCTTGTCAAAACTCGAAAACTAATTCTGGACTGTTTCGTAATAAATCCATATAAAATCGAGTTCCTGTCCGATTTTGCTAATTTTTGAATATGTTGTTGTTCTCCAGTTTATCTTGCTGCTGTAAAAATTTGAGATTCAAATTCGAGCTGTAGCTATTTTAAATGATTTAATTTGATTTCTGGTCAGATTTTGAATAAAATATTTAAAATAGTTAGGAGCATGTTAAATGGTTTTCCTTTGGTGAAAATATGTAGTTTTCAGCCCTTAACACTCAGTAAAATTTGAATTGAAATAACCAAGTTCAACTCCCCTTAGACTTATTCTTATAAAATTCGAACTAGCCCTTTTAACCGTTTTGACCCGTTTTGTGTCGAACATTTATTGCCTGCTTTTATGTGATCTATTAATTAATTTGGTAATTAATTGGTCGAG
>CACSLK010034108.1:9597800-9631433 GCA_902706635.1 Striga hermonthica | reverse complement strand
ACTCCCTAGGATATATTGATTATTGGATTGCAAAATTGATTATTGAGATGTTATTATTGATAAATGAGGATTGATGATGGATTGAGTATTGATATTGTGGTTAAGTATTGGCGAATGTTTTGAAAATGAGTAGCGCCTCAAATATTGTATTTGAAAATAAATTTTGAAAAATTTATTCTGATTTTCGGCAAATAAAAGTGGGGCGTTACAGTTAAGCAGCCAGAAGGATTCAAGGATCCCAAGAATCCAAATCATGTCTACAGACTTAAGAAAGTGTTGTACGGACTGCAGCAAGCGCCACGCGCGTGGTATGAACGCCTTTTAAAGTACCTTCTCGAAAAGGGATTCAAGAGAGGGGGAGTAGATCAGACATTCTTTGCTCTCTGAACGAATGAAGCTGGTCAATCACTTTGTTAAACTTATGTCGTCTGAATTCAAGATGAGTCTCGTAGGTGAACTTTCATACTTCCTTGGACTTCAGGTAAAGCAAGATAAAGATAGTATTTTCTTGCATCAGAGTAAATATGCAAAAAACCTTATTAAAAAATTTGGTCTTGAAAATGCTAAATGTCCTCAAACTCCCATGGGCACGCATGTAAAAGTGTCCAAGGATGATGAAGGTACATTTGTTGATCAAACCCTTTACGGAAGTATGATTAGTAGTCTTCTATACCTCACTGCTAGTAGACCTAACATTTGTTTTAGTGTTGGATTGTGTGCCAGCTATCAGGCTGCTCCCAAGGAATCGATATGAAGCCTGTTAAGCATATTATTAAATACATTGGAAGTACACTAGAGTATGGTTTATTCTACTCTGCTGATACGAACTTACATCTTGCAGATTATTGCGATGCTGACTGGGCTGGAAATCTTGATGACCGAAAAAGCACCTCTGGTGGGTGTTTTTATATAGAGTCAAACTTGGTATCTTGGTTCTGTAAGAAACAAAACTGCATCTCCCTTTCTACTGCTGAAGCTGAGTACATTGTCGCTGAAAGCTGCTGTTCACAGGTGGTATGGATGAAACAAATATTATCCGACTATGGTATGAACGTTCATTCGGCTCAACTTTTCTATGACAACACTAGTGCTATAAATATTTAAAAAAAATCATGTCCAACATTCACGTACCAAGCATATTGACATTCGCTATCATTTTATTCGTAATTTGGTAGAAGATGGAGTTATCGTGTTGGATCATGTACCTACGGACGATCAGCTTGCTGATATTTTTACGAAACCTCTTGATTTGAAACGATTTTTGTCACTAAGAAAATCTTTAGGCATGTGTGCTATATAATATATATGCATTTGTGTCAGTCACATATATATATATATATATATATATATATATATATATATCGTGTATATTGCATACATGATCTGTCCTGCATTTTAGGCATTATAGTATGTAGGTTCATCCCTGGAATTTTTCTCTGAACTATTATTGTTGGATTTGTTGATTGGTGGTCTGTGAATCCTAACTGTTCAGTTTGTGGGAGCTTGTCATGATGTTCATTTTACTATACTTGTAAGAGCTGCTCTCGTGAAAATGGGCATCGGGTAACTATCACATGAGGTGTTTCATGATCACCTGTGAAACGAGTTACGTGCTTAACAATAATCGAGGTGCGATAGCTACAAGTAAACTTTCTAAGAATGGACGTTCCTTGGGGAAATAAGGTTGGCCATCCTGATATCTTCTCAGCATAATTAATGCTTTTTGCGGGATGATTCACACCTCAAGTAATGGGCTTGACATTGGCGTATAATTAATGTTATTAAGTGAATTGGTGTGGAAGTTCATAGAACGGAGTAAGTTCATCATTAGTATTGGGGCTAAATTGCGAACCAAAATTTCATTTTTTTGCTAAGAGAAAGTGATGAATGAACTTATATTAATTCCGTGGTTTTTGCAGTAATAAGAGCTGAATTGTGCACGAAGAGAATTTATTTTCTCCCCATCTTTGATAGTGTCGAGCTTGTTTCAAATTGATTGAGAAAGATTTGTAGATTAGTCAATTAATGTATTTTTTCAATATTGCGTGAATTGAAAATTCTAGGGTATTGTGTGTTAAATATCTTATTTAGGCATGTGCATCAAGATTTTTTTGTGATAGATATTATTTTGATCTTGTGCTTAAAATTATTTTTGGTACATGATTTAGATGATATTTTCGTCTGAAACTTCATACGTTATATATGGTAGCTGTGTTAATTAAATTTGGTAAGAAATATTTTTGGAGGGAACAGTTTCTTGTGCATTAAGTGTCGAACGGTTTTCTTTTATTTGAAATTCAAATCTTGAGCCGAACCGTCCTATCACCTATCTCGATAACCGCAATCTCGGTTCTATATCTCCTTACCACCTTTTGTGTCTATCTCATCAAATCATCTGATTTATCTTCCTTCTCCAAAATCTTCTAACATACCATACTTGTGAGAAGCTGTATTTTTTTTATCATGCCGAAATCCAAGCAGGGTAACATGAAGCCGAAGAAGAATGTTCCTCAACCATCTCGGCACTCAACTCGTCAAAGCCAAAGCACAAAAACTCCACCAGATCCGACTCCCTCAATCATGGCAACTGAAAATCTTTAACCCTCCGATCCAGTTGTGCCTAGGGTTTCACAAAGCCCTTAAAAGTCCTCTACAACAAAGGGTTCGTAACCCGAAGGTGGCAATATCAGCGAGAAAAGATGGAAGGGTTCTCCCTCAATCGTAAAATCTCTGAAGAAGTGCAAGAAGGTCCCAGCACCTTCTGGAGCAAAACCCAAAAAGGCGAATAAGGTCATTTTTGTACCTGAACCTACTACTGGCACTCTTTCTGTCACGAAATCTGGAGGAGAATCGTCCCCAGATCCTGATGGTGATTCTGCTGAAAAAGAAATTGATGATTATGATGGTAAACCTGAAAAATCCGACGACAAGGTTGCAGCTGCCAAGGAAAGTTCCCCTGCTGTTGAACAGAAAATCGTCGATGATGTTGAAAGTGACGGTTCAGGTACTCCGCTTGATATTGGTAACGCTTTCTGCTGCAAGTATTACACTCCTATGTCTGAAACTCGTTTTTCCGGTATATTTTCTCAAATGAAATTTCGTCTGGAGAGAACGATTGTTAGTGAGCACTTTGAACAACTTGGCCTGCTTGAACTGCTGAAAAAGGTTGGTCTTGAAGGTTCTATGACGTCGGTGGGTAAATACTGCCCTCAACTTGTGGTTGAATTTTATTTGAACTTGACTACATCTGTTTCTGACCCCATTTCCATGAAGTTTTAAGAAGTTTTTGTTCGGAATAGTATCATTGTGTTTTCTCCATCTGTCATTAACTCTGTACTTGGTTTGGCTGAATGTTCCTCTCTCTCTCCACTCACTGATGATCTTGATAAAGTTGTCCACACTCTGACTGGTGGGACGTTGAACAAGTGGCTTGCTCCCGGACTCTTTGTCAAGAGCTCACTCCACCTGCGAATGCTCTACAGAAAATTGGAGCGTCGAACCTGACACCGACCTCTCACAAACAGTTTGTAACTCTTACTCAGGCTCGTGTTATATAATGCATTCTCAATGGTGTTCCTTTTGATGTTGGTTCGGTAATCTTTGATGATGTGGTGTCGTTTGCAGAAATCTCCAAGCCCCACAAATTGATGCTTTATCCCTCTACCATTTGTGCTATTCTTTTCAAGGCTAGTGTCAAAATGGATCCTCGTGTGGGTGATAATTACTCCCCTACGCTCAAACTACTTGCCCTTGCTGGTGTTAAGGCAGCACCTCCACGCCCATCTTTTGTCAAAGCTTCTGATGTTTCCTCTCACCTGCATGGATTCTTGAACCAACAAGTAGTTGTCCTCTCTGGACTTGAAAAGAAACTCACTGATGATCGAAGGTATTATAAGGAGGTGCTAGGTGCATTGAAGTCACAGGCCCCTTTGGTATCTAAATCGAAAAAGGGGGAGAAGATGAAAGAGAAGGTCACTGTCACTGCTGGAAAGAAGAAGGTACTTGCTAAGGGGGAGAAGCCCAAGGCTACGGCTGCTACCAAGGGGGAGAAGCTCAAGGCTACTGCTGCAGAAATCAAAAAAGGAAAAGAGAAGGTTTTTGCTGCTACTAAGGTCAAGGGAAAGGAAAAGGCTGTGGAAGAAGATGAAGGTTTGGACGAGGAAGAAGAAGAAGTAGCTAGTTCTAATGCTGAGGATGAGGATGAGGAAGATGACGAAGAAGAGTCTGAAGAGGGAAATGACGAAGGTTCAGGGAACGCATCTGATGAAGAAGAATCTGTAGTTGTCCTTCAGCAGGATATTCATTTATGTTTTGTTAAAAACTCTGTTTCGTGTGGTTGTTTGAACTCCTTTTCTTTATGCCTTATTATCTTGCGTATGATAAACCTTTTGTGGGATATTCTGTGAACTAATATGCTATTATTCAGGTATTTGAAGTTGTTCCTAAGAACAACACATGTGTGAGATTAGTATTCTTGGGAAAATGTGTATATTGCAGAATATGTATTAGTCTTTTTGCAGGTTCATGGAAAATGGTTTTCGATTTATCTGCCAAAGGGGGAGATTGTAAGTTACGAAGATTGGCAATAAATAGTTGAACCATCCAGATTCACAGCAGTCATAAAATCGCGAGTGTAACTAAGGGAATTTTATTTTTAGTTGGATAAAAAAAACCTTTTTATATTAAAGATTAATTGACTAGTAAAGTGTGGTTTATTTTGTCAGGTCAATGAGATCAAGTGCGAGATTCAACTTCCTTAAATGCAAGAGAGAGAGATCGCAGGATTTTTAAATTAAAGACCTTCCTTGTTTATATTTGACTTGGACGCAAAGAAAATGAAAGACTTACCAATTGATGCTCGAGGATAAAAGGAGAACGACACGCATGTGGAGGATGACTTTTTTTCCCTTCGGTTATTCATTTTCTTTTGTGAGAGTATGCCTTGTTTATTGAATGAAATGAGATTTTATATATACTTTATTTTGAGAGTTTCTAACAGAGTGTTTGGAGGTTTATGCTGTTTAGTTTGAGGGATTCGAACTAAGAAATCCACAAAGGAATTATGGTCAGATTAGTAGTTGTGTGGATCTCTATTCAAGTAGAGTGTAGAGGGAGTCTATACTACCTTGAATAGTGTTTGAGTTATTCACATTAATGAAAGAGATCTGAAGGGAGAGTGGGACGGTCTCCCGAAGGTTCAATTTTTAGTGAAAACTGCTTCCGCAATTGTTTGAATCTTCTTTACTATCTGTTTGTTATATTTACGTGAAACTCTGGATACTTGGTGTATGAGTATCAAACTTCCGTGCTCTTCGGATATTTACGGTTACTATGTACATTTAGTTTGATGATGTCCCCGGAGTGAGTTCATGAAGGATTATTATGCTAAACCCTGTAGGTGGATTAAATTTCGGCATATTAATAATGTGATGAACGAGCGCTAGCTTCGGTAAAATGATAGTAAATTAATCTATTGGTTGACAGTAATCGAATAAAAAAATGGACATTATATCTTAAACATGGGAAGATAAATCGAGTAATTATTATTGGAGTCTCAATTGTAAATTGAGCAAGGAAAAGGGAGTGCAATAATATATGTTGGTGGCCCATTTAATATTATTTAATTAATTAAAATAAGTGTGCTGACCAACAAGTATTTTAATTAATTAAGGAGCTCTATTCCTAATCTCCTAAGGGTCCCTACTGTAGCTCTCTCTCTCTCTCTCTCTCTCTATATATATATATATATATATATATATATCATTAAGCTCATGGGAAGAGAAGAGACAAGATTATTCATAAACACACGCCCCAAACGTGCACCCCATCTCTCTCTCTCGCTCTCTCTCACTCTCACTCTCTCTCTCTCTCTCTCTCTCTCTCTCTCTCTCTCTCTCTCTCTCTCTCTCTCACACACACACACAGTTCCCATTTGAGCTTTATCTTCTTCTTGTTGTTCCACCGGTACAAGTTGAAGAGGGTGTTTGAGATATACATACGTGTTCGAGACCCGATAATCTTCTACAACAATCAACGATCCACGAGCCCGAGACCGAGGACCGCTGAGCCCATCGCCGCCGTGAAGCAGCTGTCGACCGTCGCAATCAACTCGACAGCCAGCGACACGACCGGCGAGGACCCGATCATCGCAAGCTCGCTACACGACCAATGCCCCGACGCGACACGACCATCTCCCAGCTATGCAACTCGATCACACGACCAGATCCGATTGTGAGCCCGGTTCTTCCGTTCGTGTTCCAATCCAGCTCGTGTGTTGTGTACGGCCATCCGTAAGATCAGCCAGATCGCCATAAATTTTAGGCCGTAAGTTCTCTACGTCAAACCTTTAGACCTGCCGTGCATAGGTTTACGTTTGCTATTGAATTCGTGATTTGTATATAACGAGATCTTCATATATCCCAACAAGTGGTATCAGAGCACTTGGTTAATTCGTTTTTTATAAGTTCAAATTTTGACGGCTTTATTTGACACGATGTGTTCAAACGCAAACATATATTAGATTATATTCGCATAACTCAGATTTGCAGTAATTAGTTTAATCCACTATTGTGGCCGACTATGTGTTTGATGAATGTTGTTGAATGTGATGTATGGTTTTTAATTTGTTTTTAAAGCCTCGGACATATTGAAGATTTTGATGGATGAATGTTTGGAATAATTATTGCCCGGGGTTGACCGGATAGATTTAATTATTTTGTTTAGAAAAACATGTACATCCATTCGTTGGATCTAGGATCGGATTATGAAATTTTTGTAAATTATATTTTTCGTGTTGTGATCGTGGATTAACTACCGGGAGATCACAAGAGATCAACAAGCCTCGAAAATCCAACAGAACTGGAGCCTGGCTGGAGACGCGCGATACGCGCGCGTAAATAAAAATAAAATTTAAAATTCACCGACAATTTTTTACCAGCGGCGGGCCGCGGCCGGCGTCGAGCTCGAGGCGGTGGAGAGGTTTTTCTTGGCGCGTAAGCAGTACGATATCAACCAGAATTTTACTGCAATGGGAGTTCCAGTTGAACAGAGAAAGAATATACAAGGTTTCCATGTTTATTGGAACTGAATATTTTATGACAATAATAGTGGATTTATTTATTTATTTATTTAATTCATTATGCTATTATTTATTTATTTATTTATGCATGTTAATTAATTATTGTATTTACATGAGATTAATTTAGAATTGTATATTTTTTTATGCATGTTAATTAATTATTGCATTTACATACGATTAATTTAGAATTGCATAAATATTTAAATAAGTAAAAATCTTTTTTTATATCATATTAAGTTAAACAAAGACAATCTAAATCGTCTATCGTCTCTCTCGCCCAAATCATCATAACCCTAGTTCTCAATTGTCGGATTTGATCGCCTCTCTCGGCGTCCATTCGGAGTGCCAGTGGACTGCTCACCGTCGAGCTTCCACGCCACCATCAGCCGCGTCTCCTCTTTTCTCTCTCTAGCTGCGGGGTGAGAATGCCGATCTTCGGCGGATTTCGTCTCTCCATGTTTGAAGACCGCTGGAGCTCCAAGGTAGAGACGCCAGGAGGAGTGCGTCCAGTGGCTGGAAGCGGCTCGTTGTCTGCGAAGTTCCTGTTTAGATTTCCCTTTTTTAAATCTCTGTTGACGCTCAGCTCCGGGTGGCTGCGGATTTGCTGGTTTTCTGGTCGCCGGCGTTATGGTGTGTAGCGGGTGGCTGTGGCCCGTCCCCGGACTAGGTGGGGAGGTCGGGTTCGGGCTTGGGTCGGAGCGGCTCTTATTTCCTTGTTGTAAGGTCTTCTCGATTGTGGGTCTTCGGTTTTGCCCGAAGTCTGGTCTTCAGTTCCTCGGTTATGCAGGGGTATTGGGTCGGGTTTTATCCTTTCGGGTTGGGTGGATAGGTGGTTGCTTCGGGCTGGGTTTGGTCCTTCGGGCTGGGTCGGTGCGGCTGAGCTCTGATGTCGTTCGTCCCTTTCCTCCTCTTTCTCAATTTATGAGTTTATGGGAGTCGTCTATTCTGGAGTTGGCTAGTGGTGATAGGCAATTTTGGGACGGTTTCGGATTAGCTAGTGGTGTTAGCCGTTTGGGAGGCAATCGTAATTTGTTGCGGTCGGTGTGCGGTTCAGTTCTTTTTGGTTTATTCTGAGGCTTGGGTCTTCGTCTTACTAGGCCTTCTGCAGTGGCGGGCGTAGTATCGGAGCTTCGGAGCTCCCCTCGGATCTGGCTTTGTCTGTTGTCTTTTCCGTATGTTTGTTGCTGAGGGAGGCTGTATATTATTTTATTTGTAGTTCTTGTTATTGTGTTTTGCATTATGTTGCTTTTGGTTTATGTTGTCTGTGTTTTAGGTTTGGGTCGTTGGCCTCAATTAGCCCGAGTGTGACTTTATTATCCTGTTGGGACCGTACACTCGAGCATTACCCTATTGGGGTCGTCTCTATTTGTTTTTTATTCTCCCCTTGGAAGTTTTTAGTGTTGTTCTGTTTTGTGTTTCCAGAGTATTACCCCGTTGGGGTCGGTTCTATGAGGACTTCAGTCCTATCCTCCCAGTTTATTCTGTTGTTGGCTGCGTGTGTTCAGCTATTGGCTGTCAATATTCAACTTGTGGTTGTACCTTTGCGCACTTGTGCTTTTATATATAAAATCTCTATCGTTCCCGAAAGAAAAAATCATACAAAGTTTGAGAAGGGATTTTAAATTAAAGTTAATTGTAAAATTCCTAATGCCTCTATTTATGATTGTCGGTAAATCAATTAATTGCGGTATGGGCTCCCCCTTGGGTGACATCACTAAAATTAATTGTAGGTAATTAGCAGGATAAATTTTTAATTAAACGATTAGAGGGATTCTTATGAGAGATGTTGTAGCACAAATTGTTATTTTTTACCGAGTAGCGAATCGAAAGATTCATTCCCCGGGTCGATCTCTCGAGGAAGGCGGTTTGAAATTTAACTTCGGTATTGATCACACACAAAAGAAAATAAAATCCTAACATTCTAATCAAGATGAATTGGGTATTATCAACTAAGAATAAAAAAACATGCAAAAATATAAATCTATCTAAAAATAAGAACAAAATAAAGATGGAGAAGCTAGGGAATCGGGGATAATTAATTCAAGTTCTAGCAAAGTCGGGCCATCAATTGTTCAGTTCGAGATTGACACTCTCGCTTATACATCTAGAGGTTCGCTCCCAATAACTTTTCGTAACAAGGGATTGAACATAGACGTACAAATTCGAGCATAAAATACAGGCCAATTATCCCAATTCCATTAACTTTTCGTAATAAGGGACGGGTCATCGACAAGCACATATTTCAATCTAAAACATATAGATTATTCAGTTACGAAATCATCTACCTCATGCGAGCCTAGGTCTACGACTTCTTCCCCTTTCAGTTCAAAAAGTCGCTAATTAACTAGAAGGTGTTTAATCAACTAATCACATAGAATCAACAAACCCTAACTCGATAATCAACATTCAATTGTTACCAATTGCAAGACCGAAGTGTCACTCTTCGATTATATCAATCAATCAAGCAAGAATATATCAATCGCTAATAAAAAAAACTCACATAAGTACGAACAAATCAAAGCCTGACAAGTACAATTCAAACAAGAACAATCATCCCCTATCCCTAGCAGTCGAAATTAGCTAAGTAAAATCAATCCAACACAATTAATCATTCTCCTGAAATCAACCATTTTCATGAATTAGATAAAAGAGAAAAACTTACATTTAATCCCAAAATCTAAGTGTTGAATGGAATTACAAGCTTAATCCCTAAGTGCTATGAAGAAGAAGAAGAAAAATGAAACATAATGATGAAAAGAAGAAGAAAAATGAAGAAGAAGAAGAAGAGAAGGAAGGAGAGAAAGAGAGTTTTTGTCGTGAAAAAATGTTTTCTCTGGGACATAGGGTTCGAACCCCGGTCGAGATATCTCCAATCGCAATCCCGATCTCCATATATATATTACGAATGAGCGACGGCACGAGAGATCATCAGGGCGCGGAAAACACATGTGCTGCGGCGCGGGAGTGCACAGCGGCACGGCAAAGGCGTCCTTTACGGCGCGGGGGTCTTGCGGGCACAGCGCTGGGCGTAAGGCAGCAGGCTTCGTGGCGCGGCACAGCAACGCGGGTGCGGCAGAAAGTGGCAGCACGGCACGTGGGTCTCACGCGCGGGCGCTAGGCAAAGGTAGCAGTAGTTTCCACGGCGCACTACACGCTCGTGGCGCGACAGGGCGCGGTACCGCGGCGCGGCGTGGCGCTGTGGAAAGTTTGTTCTGTCCGGGTCGTGGTGGTCTCGCAGTGCGGCGCGCGTGGGGCCTGGGCAGCTGTACTACTTCACGGTTTTGAGTCGTTCGGGCTCGTCTGGTATTGGAATTGGATTCTGCTTTTTCCTGTGCATTGCCATCGAACTCCTCTACCTAATTACGCTTGTCCGACTAACTTTTGCCTGAACTCCAGTCCTCTTGAGGCTTCTGAACTGCACACCATAAACAAAGAAAAACCAGAAAAACACACGAAAAATGCAAGAAAAGACCAACTGAAGAAAACCACACAACAATACATAAAACATACTAAAAGCGAAAGAAAAGACTAAAAATGGGGGCAAAAGAAGGGTAAAACAAATACGAAAAACACAACAAAAATGGGACAAACAAGAGAGTATGGGTTTCTCCTTGGATGACGTATAATCAAGTCCGTATGAACTTATGATCGAGAAATGATATTCACTTAGAATGCAATTAAATTTATAACCCCCCTCGGGGTCCTTGGATTCTATTACATGGCCAAATAGAGACCGAAAATTTCGTTCGTCATGAATTTGATTTTGACTTATGGAAATTAATGGGCCTTTGAAAGCCCTTCTCTTGCAAATGTTGAGTTGTGTAGGGTTACCCTCGTATCATGCATTAACTCTCGGTGTTTTGAGATGTCGGTGAATTTTAGTTAATATTATTTTGAGGATGTCAATATTAGCAGTTAAATTAAAAAGTGTTTAATCTGTAAAATTATTTTCGTGTTTCTCAGGCTATAATCATCATGTCGTTCAATCTGTTATCTGTCATTTTAAAAGAAAATCATCTTACTGGCCCTAATTATACTGATTGGAAGAGGAACTTAGACATTGTGTTGACTGCTGAGAGTTATAAGTTTGCGATCACTGAGGCTTGCCCGACAGAGCCCAGGCTGATTCACCTGAGCAAGAGAAAGAGGAGTATGCCCGGTGGAAGAAAGCTGATGAGATAGTCAAGTGTTACATTTTGGCATCTGTGTCAAATGTTCTTCAACATCAGCAACAGTCTAAGAACACTGCGGCAGATATACTCCTCAATCTCAAGAATCTGTTCGGACACCGGTCTAAAGTTGCTAGGCAAGAGATTATGAGTGCTATGATGACTACGCGCATGGCCGAGGGCACAACCGTAAGGGAGCATGCCCTCAAGATCATGGTGTTGCTCAACGAGCTTGAGGTAATGGGAGGTTTTATCGACGGGGAAACCCAGGTTGACATTATGCTCCAATCTCTGCCGAAGAGCTTTGATTAGTTTCGGTTGAACTACAACATGTACAAGATACATATGGCTCTTCCAGAACTGCTTGCAGAGCTTCAGTCTGCGGAAGCCTTATTCACTCAGGCGCCTCACGTGCTAGTTGTCGAACAGACTGGACCTTCTAGGCTTCACAAGGGCAGGAAGAGAAAAAAGTCTGCAGGAAAGGAAAAGTTGCAGGATGCCCTGGTTGCACCGCAAAAGACCTATCAGGCAGTGGCAAAGAAGCTGAAAGGTAGATGCCACAAGTGGAACAAGTCAGGACACTAGAAGGTCGACTGCCCTCTCTTCAAGAAAGGTAACTCCCTCGTTAATGTCGTAGAAATATGTTTAGCGCTTGTATGTACCAGAACCTGGTGTGTAGATACTGGAGCCACTAATCATGTCTGCAATTCTTTGCAGGGGTTCCATGAAACCAAGTGGCTTAGGGAGGGAGAGATCACCGTCTACATGGGCGATGCTACGAAAGTGGCAGCTGTTGCAGTGGGAGACGTTACTTTATCTTTTGATAGTATTATTTTGGTTTTGAGACATTGCCTTTATGTTCCTAGTTTTAGAAAGAATTTTGTTTCAGTTTCTAAACTGGTTATGGATGGTTTTTATTTACGTTTGATGATACGCTAATTATTCGTTATGGAAAACATTTCATTTGTTCTGGTTCATTAGTTGGCAATTTTTATTTCCTTAAACCAAACTCTCCCACACTGCAACAAACTGAATTGAATAATGTCATGACTAAATCTAATAAGAGGAAGGAATATTCGAGTATGAATCAAACATATCTTTGGCACCGTAGACTTGGGCACATCAACCTTAGGAGGATTCAAAAGTTAGTGGCCAGTGGACTCCTTGGTCCATTGGAAGAGCACTATCCAACTTGCGAATCATGCCTGGAAGGTAAGATGTCCAAGAGACTGTTGACGAAAAAGGCGTATATGAGCCAAGAAGTGCTAGGATTGTTTCATTCTGATTTATGTGGTCCTATGTCGATCAAGGATAGAGGAGGATTCGAGTACTTTGTCTCATTTATTGATGATTACTCGATATTTTGGTACATTTATCTGTTGCACCGCAAGTCTGAATGCTTTGAGAAATTCAAGGAGTATCGAGCAGTTGTGAAGAAGCTTCATGGTAAAATTATCAAGTCACTTCGATCTGATCGAGGTGGCAAATACTTATTTGGAGAGTTTAGGACATACTTACCAAAAGTTGGGATTGAATCCCAATTGACTGCACCAGGCACGCCCCAACAGAATGGGGTGCAGAGCGAAGAAATAGGACTCTTATGGAAATAGTTAGGTCGATGATGAGTTATTCAAAGTTACAAGATTTGTTTTGGGTATGGTGTTGAAAATGACAGTGTATATTCTGAACATGGTTCCTTCAAAGTCAGTTAAGACTACTCCTTATGAGATGTGGAAAGGGCGCAAGCCCAGTTTCTCAAGTTTCGAGTATGGGGTAGCCCTGCACACGTGTTAGTGTAGGAAGCTGGCAAGTTGAAGAAATGTTCGGAAGCACGAGTATTCGTTGTCTATCCCATGGGATCGAAATGTGGATTCTTTTATAGTCCCGAGGATCAGAAGGTGATCATTAGCACGAACGCTAGATTCTTCAAAGAATACTATATTATAAATCACAAGACCACAATTAGACTAGTCTTAGAGATATTGAGGGATGAAGTCGATAGTTCCCCACCTAGTGCGCAAGTAGATACATCACATAATACTACAACACGACACACAGAGAGTGTACCAGTGCAGACAGTACCTCGTCGTAGTGGGAGGGTTTCTCATTTACCCAACAGATGGATAGGTATTGGAGAGTCTGAGGGCTCAGTTCAAGGAAACCTAGAATCGGACCCAAGGACCTACAACGAGTCACTCCAAGATAAAGATGCAAATTCATGGAATGTTGCAATGAATGCCGAAATGGGGTCAATGGACTCTAATCAGGTCTAGGATCTATGAAAACATCCGATGGGGTACGACACATTGGATGCAAGTGGATCTATAAGAGAAAGAGAGGATCGGATGGGGTGGTGCAAACCTTCAAAGCTATTGTTGCGAAAGGTTATACCCAGTTGAAGGTATAGACTATGATGAGACCTTTTAGCTAGTAGCCATGCTAAGTCCATTCGGATTCTCTTGACTGTAGCTGCTCATATAGATTATGAGGTCTGGAAAATGGATGTCAAGACGGTTTTCCTTAACTGGAACCTGGAGGATATCTATATGAAGCAACTAGAGGGATTCATTGCTAAAGGACGTGAGCATCTAGTGTGTAAGCTTAATTAGTCCTTTTACGGACTGAAGCAAGCTTCGAGATCTCGGAACATTCAGTTCGATGAGGTGATCTAGTCCTACGGGTTCAATCAATGTTCGAATGAGCACTGCATGTACAAAAAAATAAGTGGGAGCGTAGTGGTGTTTCTTGTGTTGTACGTAGATGACATACTTCTTATTGGAAATAGTAAAAAAAGAGTTGTCAGACGTAAAGGTGTGGTTGTCTAAGTAGTTTGATATGAAGGACATAGGAGGAGCAGGACACATCCTTGGTATTAGGGTCGTTTGAGACCGTAAGAAGAGAATGTTGTGCTTATCCTAGTCTTCATACATAGATACTATCTTGGCTAGGTTCATCATGCAGGATTCCAAGAAAGGTACCTTACTTTTGAGGAAAGGAATCCCTCTCTCTAAGGAGATGTCTCCTAAGACGTCTCAAGAGATAGAGAACATGAAGATAGTTCCTCATGTATCGATAGTAGGAAGTCTTATGTACGATCTGTTGTGTACTAGGACGGATATCAGCTACGTTGTTAGCCAAGTAGCTAGATATCAAAGTAATCCAGGTAGGGAACATTGGTCTGCGGTGAAGCATATACTCAAGTACCTGAGAAGGACTAAGGAGTACATGTTAGTTTACTGTGCAGACAGCTTGTTACCTCTAGATTAAAGTGATTCTGATTTCCAGTCAGACAGAGACAAAGAGTAAGTCAATCTCACGTTATGTGTTTACCTTGGCAGGTGGAGCCATTTCATGGAGGAGTGCTAAGCAGAAATGCGCGGCAGACTCTACCATAGAAGTCGAGTACATAGCAGCCTCAGAGGCAGCGAAAGAGGCAGTTTTCCTCAGAAACTTCTTAGTGGACTTAGAGGTGATTTCAAGTTTGCTATGTGGTATCACCTTATACTGTAATAACAGTGGAGCAGTAGCAAACTCAAGGGAACCACGAGCCCACAGAGCAAGCAAACACATAGAGCGCAAGTACCATCTGATCCGAGAGATAGGTTGTAGAAGAGACGTTGATGTTGCCAAGATTGCATCTGAGGACAACCTAACTGATCCATTCATGAAGATTTTTTCAGAGAGATCTTCGTCAAACACGTGAGGAATGGGAGTCAAGTGCATGGCGATAGGATCGACATACTTTTAGAATAACGGATTGATAGGACTATACTTGTAAAAGCGAAAGCTTTAAGTATAACAGGGAGATTGTTGTTGTTATATATTGAAAGCTTGCTTTGGATGATATTACACTTTTACCCTTTATGAATGAGAAACATGTTAGATTAAATAAGTTCTACGTTTTGTTATTTTGCATTAGATAGTGTGGGTCGTCATCGGGCGAACCGAAGATCATGGCTATCAGTTACTCGCGCCAATAGACCCTCTATTTTAGGTAATATTGCTACATGTATGATGTGCTGTTAGGATATTTACGGTCACTATGTACATTTAGTTTGATGATGTTCCTGGAGTGAGTTCATGAAGGATTATTATGCTAAACCCTGCAGGTGGATTAAACCCCGACATAGTAATAATGTGATGAACGAGCGCTAGCTTCGGTGAAATAATAATAAATTAATTAATTCTTAATTGTCAGTAATTGAATTAATTAATGGGCATTATATCTTAAACATGAGGAGATAAATCGAGTAATTATTATTGGAGTCTATATTGTAAATTGGGCTATAAAAATGGAGTGCAATAATATTATGTTTTTGGTCCATTTAATATTATTTAATTAGTTAGAATAAGTGGGTTGACCCACAAGTATTTTAATTAAGGAGCCCTATTCCTAATCTCCTAAGGGTTCCTATTATAGCTCTATATATACATTATTAAGCTCATGGGAAGAGAAGAGACAAGATTATTCATAAACACACGCCCCAACCGTTCGCTCTCTCTCTCTCTCTCTGTCTCTCTCTCTCTCTCTCTCTCTCAGTTCCCATTCGAGCTTTATCTTTTTCTTGTTGTTCCACCAGTACAAGTTGAATAGGGTGTTTGAGATATACAGTAGAAGATCAATATGTGTTCGAGATCTGAAAATCTTCTACAACAATCGACGATCCACGAAACTGAGCCCGAGGACCACCGACCGCGACTAGTCCATCACCGCCGTGAAGCAGTCGTCGACCACCGCGATCAACCCGGCAGCCAGCGACACAATCGGCAAAGACCCGATCATCGCAAGCTCGCGACACAGCCAGCTCCCGGCTACGCGACCCGATCACACGACCCAATCCGATTATGAGCCTGATTCTTCCGTTCATGATCTAATCCAGTTCGTGTGTTGTGTACGGCCATTCGAAAGATCAACCAGATTGCCATAAATTTTATGCCGTAAGTTCTCTACGTCACAAAATTCATGATTTATACATAACGAGATCCTAATAGATCCCAACACGAATCTCCTTCCTCAAGAGATTTAACCAAGGTCGGAGTCATCCCGTACTCAGTAAAATATAATTTGCTACAACAAGGATGACGTTAGGAAATTGGTTGAAGAGGTCCTTCGGGGGGACACTCGAGGTAGGGATATACTACCTCTGTGAGAGGAGATGTCAAAGCGGACTTGTCAATAGCGGCCTCCGCCATTGTGTGGACTGTTTTTGGCAGAGACTGATCCGTGTATGGCTGAAAACGAGTTGTCTGGCCCTAGGTAATAAGGCCATCATAATGACCGACGTTGTTGAACTGAGGGGATCTGTTCGGGTTCCCTCGAGCGTTCAGATTTTTGCACCCTACCCTGGGGAATGAATCCATGATATTTCGTCGGGTTGTATAGGACGTTCAAAGAAAGCATGGTGTCGGGGATCCCATTTCTACTCCTCGACATCATTAACAAATATGTCAAAGAGCTCAGTATCGGCTTCAGTCAGATTACGCAGAATGCTTTGGCCAAGGTGATCATCCTGGTAGTCATGTTCTTCCAAGAAGAATGGCCATCTCCGTTCACTGAAGAGATCCATGGCACCTTTTCGTTTAAGGAGACCAGTAAGAAGTCGGGTTGAATTTAATATTCGCTCCGACCGAGCATTGATAAAGAGTTAGTCACCCAACTTTCTGCCACATTACATGGTTTTCAAAAGGAGTTGTTTTAGGCTGGCGGGGATTAGCAAACCGTCGATGCAGTTAAGGTCGATTGGAGATGGGGACAATGCGTCATCCGTTTCGACAAATTTTTTTACGGGGACTTGTAAGTTTGTTTTTTGTTCATTCACTTTCTAATTTTCTTTGTTTATGCTAACATGTTGGCCTTTCATGTTTTCAGTACGAGAAGCAGAACTGAGCTCAGACCGATTTTTGTCGGCCAATTAGATCTTTTAGTTGGGAAGAAATCTGATGACTTGTATTGAAAAGATCTAGTTATGTACGAGCTTCTGCATAAATATAAGCTAAGCCTAAATTTCGTAGACTACAACTTTGAACCAGTCCGGTTACCTGTGTGTCACTAATTTCAATGTTCCGTCTTGCTTATTTTTTTATATTATCTATACTGTTTAGTTTAGTACATGATTTTCTTGATTTCTCATTTAAATTTAACCCTTTAGTAGTGTATTATCCTCTGCTCAGTCTTCATGGATCTTTATCCGTGAAAGAGGCCAAGAAGTACGAGCAAATGCATTCGAACCTAGAGAAACAAGAAAAGAAAAAGATAAATAGAATAGTTTTTTCTGTGGTAGAGGTCGGGATCTAGCCGAGGAGTATGGAAAGGCTCGGTTGTAGCCAGCCAAATCGTGGCTCTGACTGATCCCACAAGTTCGACTCGTGGAGGACAGGCCAGTGGGACGACTAAGTCCCAAGGCAAGAAACGACCCGCGACTAATGGAGCCAGCCAAGAAGAGGCCAAGAAATAGACCACTTGGGGTTGCCGAGTGTGACCTGAAGAAGGAGTTGGATGCTCCTATCCATCAAGAGGGGGAGACCGATCATCTTCCTGTCAACCCGAAGAAGGTTGAGCGCATAAGTAAGCTCGCCAAGTTCCTAAATTAGTTTTTTTTTCACTACGAGTCTGCGATGCCTCCAGTACTTCCTAGTCCTTATAACCTCCACGATCACGTTATGGAGATTGCTCGAGTCCCAATGATGAGTTGAGATCCCATGGTTGAGCAAGCAACATCGGGGCTGACTAATGCCCAGTGCACCGAGCATTCAATGATCTGTTAGGGTCAGGTTATGACCAATCTAGCTATCTCCGTTTATGAAGCGCGAAGGATTGCATTTGATTTTAATCAGCAGAAGGACAAACACGAGCTTTGTGAGACTAGAGCGACCTCCTTGAGGGATAAAATCAAGAATCAGTTTGCGATCAAGTACAAGTTGGCTGAACTCATTGCCAAAAACACAAAGCTAAAGTTGGAGTACTTCCAGATTGACACGCAACTTGGCGTGGCTCTGAATATCAAGGATGACCTCGAAAGAATATGATCACGAGCATGTCGAGCATCGAAATGATCTTGAGGCGCCGAAGAAGGACAAGGAGGCATTGCAGGCCTGAGTGGATGATTTGACTGGATAGATTAAGAAGGTAAGGAAGAAATCACAACCGAGGAATGAGGGCTAGTGATTGAGGAGTTCTGAGAGTCGGAGCAATACATCAACGACATTGAAGCCAACACTACCTTCAATATGAGCTAGATCATCTAACGCATTGAGAGCGGTGATCGAAATCTATACGACGTCAAGGATATCATGCATCTGAAGGCACGCCACCTCAGTTTTTCTGCCTACTTCGAGTTGATAGAGGTCCAACCCAATGAGGACGAGGTCCATTAGAATGATATAATTACTGGTGGTTGCTACGACACGGGTATGAATATAGTCGTTGAGAGTCCAACCCCTCATGACGATCCTACGGTCAATGTGGTCGCCAAAAGTCTGAATTCTAATGAATGCTGATGGTAATTGTGTCGGACAATGAGGTCGACCCCAAAGCAACTGCTGATGAGGTCGTGCAGAGTGTCGAGTTTGGGTAAGCGTCACCGACCGAAGTTAGGGAGGGTCTGAATGTCGAGGGAGCCGCTGACCAGAACATTGAAAAGCCACTGGACGGGATGTCGAGGAAACTGCTACAGATCATCGACCCTAGTGTCGGACAGGCCGTCAATGCGGAGGCAGAGCAGCCTGCTGACCCAGGTGCTGAAAACGACTGGGGTGTCAAAAAAACTGTCAATCATGAAGTCGAGAAATCTGCTTGAATTTTATTACTTTTTTTATGCTAAGACGTACTTTTTTTGGATGTGGTGTGTTTTGTAAGATAATTGTGTTTATTTTCATTTCGCCCGTTTGTTTTTTATGTGTTTGAACGAGACCATGATTTTCCTGCTCTAAACAAGTATTTTTGCGTTGGGTGGTGAATGAATACGTTTATGAATATTATTGTATTTTGGAGCTCATTTCTTAACAGTTCATTTTATCTACGACATTAACGGTCGAAAATCGAAGTTTGTTCAATTTCGACTAGTCAATTAAGGTTACTACTACCGAGTTATTTAGTACTAGGTTATGCCCTGAAGGTTTCCAAACTAATATTTGAGTTTGGATGTGGCATTAAAAGGTATTTTGGTGGGCTCTTACGACCTTGGTGAACTTGTCTCTGAGTTCGGTTGGGGGTACTGAAAAGTACTTTTGGGCACGTAGGGCTTTACGAACTTATCTTTGAGTTCGATCGGAGTACTAAAAAGTTTTTTTACGCACTTAGGGCCCTATAGAACTTATCTTTGAGTTCGGTCGAAGTTCGTAACATAGACTACATATACACTAAAAAATTCAACAGGTATTTTTTTTTTAGGAAACAAAATGCTTTGTTCTGAAGAACACTTTCACCAATATTTCTAAAATAAGGAAGGTCCTTGAACCTTGAAAATATTGCAATTGATTTATTGATAATATTTTTTTTAGAAAAACTGCGTTCCACAGGTGTGAAAGTGGGGTGTCATCTAATTGTTCTAACCTATAGGCCCCATTCGGTAAAGCTTCATATATCTTAAAAGGACCTTTCCACTTTACTTATAATGGCCCGGGGTCAACACCCATAACTCTTTTGAGGACGAGGTTGCCAATACGACAGGTATGATGATTCAATCGAGCGTTGATGTACCTTTAGCTTTTTTTGTTCGTGTGCGGCATTTTTTAGCTCTGCTTTCAAACGGAGCTTTTCGATGAGGTCGGGGTTGGTACTCAAAGACTCCGAATTAGCTTCTTCTTCAATATTCTTCACCCGATATAAAAGGGAATCGACCTCGACGGGAATCATGGCCTCTGACCCGTGTGCCATGGATAATGGGGTTTATCCCATGGATGAATGGGTTGTAGTTTGGTAGGACCACAATACGCTCGGAAGGTCATCATTTCAGGCCCCTTTTGCATATTCGAGTTTAGTTTTACGGCCTTGCTTTATGATTTATTCACAACTTCCACTTGATTGTTCGAGTGTGGGTGATATGGGGAAGAATAATAATGTTTAATGTCGAGCTCTTTGTAGAAAGAATCGATCTTATTCCTTCATATTGTCTCCCATTGTCGGTGATTATTGAATACGAGATTATAAATCAACATATGATCGATTCCATATAATGTCGATCATTTTTTGTTCGGTGATCAAGGCCAAGGGTTCGGCCTCTGCCCATTTCGTAAAGTAGTCCATGACCACTACTCATATTTAACTCTGTTATTTTCGGTCATCATAGGTCCGATCAAATCTATTCCCCATTTTGCAAACGGCCAGGGGCTGAAAATCAACTTCAGGGGTTGCGAGGGTTGAGTAAAGAGTGCGAAGACTTTGCACTTCTTGCATCTCCGAACGAGGTCGGATGCATCTTTCTTTAATGTAGTCCATTTCCCTGGGAATGACTACCACATACCCTCTCATGTACTTCTTTCAATATGTACTTGGACTCCTTTTTGTTGACATGCTTTAATAAGGGAGTCGAGTATTATCGCTTGGATTGTTGGGATCTATAGAATTGCTGCTATGGTGCAAGTTACAAAAACTACAAAATACCTATGCATAGATGATCAATAAGTAAGAGTGGAAGACTCACAATTTATTATTTTTGCCGACTATAAGTCGTTTTAGACTTCCTTTGGAGGAGATCGTCTGATCACAGAGTCCGTTGGGCAGCCGGACGAGTCTTCACGAACTACGCTGCATCTTCATAAACATGAATTTAAAGCAGTAAATGGGACTAGAGAGCTGCAACGCAAAGACTACAACTTCTTTCTTCTGACTTTTGTCCCTTTCTTGATACTTCGAAACAACGGTTCATTCTAACGCATATTCAGTCGTACCGGGATGGCCCCACTGATTTGTTTTTTATCAGAGCATCAAGTAACGCAACCCAGTTCTACTTGACTAAGCTCGTGCTCCTCCAAGGAGGGAGTTGCTTTACCTAACTTCCTTTTGGATAACAAAGCAGAAAGCCCCTACCGGACACTCATTAGTTTGAAATATAAAAAACTTGAATAAAAAAAACACTAAATCTATAAATAAAAAAAGGTACAAAATATGCGTGAGGATATCTATTACGAAATATGAAATTGCACTTATTTCATAATAGATTTGATAAACTAATAAAAGAAGATGGGATAATTTGGTTTTTACATATAAATTTGTTTTTTTCCAAAAAGAAAATAAGATACCAAATTCAATATTACCAAAATTATTTGATATGTTTACCAAAAATTATTACTATATCTCTGGAGTCATTACATCTAGTAGATTGGGGCTTACAATTCTCTCAGCGGAGAGCGTGTTCCAGTTGGGATTCTGATGTTCATTTCTTCTTCCTCGTTTCGGTTCTTGTTTTCTCTCGTTCTATCAGCTTTCTTCGGAATTGTTTAAGCTCGATTTTTCAATTTGGGGGTTAGGGTTGGTTTTGGGCGTGTTGTGTTTTTCGAGATGGCCAGTTAATCCTTCATAGGCCATGATGAAGATCTAGCGAATTGGCTAGAAGAATTCTCGCTTTCAGAAATGGAGAATGTTATCATTGATCTGGCTACAACCGACATCCGTGCAGAAGAATGTCACAAAAGCTTATTCGGTAAAATTATAGACGACCGTCTGGTGAGTTAGATGGGAGTGAAATGAGCAATGAGCTATATATGGAAGATTCGACAGCCAATGGAGGGGAAAGAGCTAGGCACAAATATCTTTCATTTTATCTTCCAGAGAAAAGAAGATATGGACAGAGTTGCTCGAGGAACAAACTGGACTATTGATAATCAATTACTCATTCTCACTGAATTTAAAGAACGTCTTCCCACAAATCACCTAGCGTTACAAGAATTGCCTATCTGGGTTCAAGTGTTTAACGTTCCTTTAAACTGGATCAGCACTGACGTGGGGTTAAAGATAGGAAAGATTTTTCATCATCTTAAGAATGTGGTGGTAGCTGGTGCTCGTAGTCATGGAGGTAAGATCCTGAGGCTTTTAATTACTATAAATCTTGCAGAACCCCTTCCCAGATGTGCCACTATCAGATTGGGGGATCAATTGGTTAAAGTGAGCTTCAAGTATGAAAAACTAGTGAATATATGTCGTTATTGCGGCTATATCGTGCGTCTAGATAGAAGTTGTCAAAGGAAGATCGATGATATGGCCAAATATCTCTGAGAGGGGGCCAATTTGGTGATTGGATGAGAGCACCAGACTTCCAGTAGTAGGCTAATACAGGCATTTCGGGTTCTCAGCATCAATCATCAGACTTCACAACTACACCAGTTGAACATCTCCTCTTAACACATCCACAAGTCAAATCCAAGAGGCTAACCAACTCCTCATTGTTGAAGAAGAAATTCCCCAGGTTATTCCACCAGAAGTGCAAGACTCTAATGGCTTTAAATCCAAGGAGCCTTCAGGGATAATCAATAAGAATGCAATCCCAACTTCAAATCATGTTCCTATTTCAATTGATGAACCAGAGCAGCCTGTGGTTGGTCACTTTACTTTGGAGGAACCAACGGCTACTCCTCTACAATCAACTACTGCCCCAGTATGCTCTCAGGAACTTCTCATTGTAGAGCAACCACCCTCACAACCCAAAACCTGAAAAAGACCACCCTATAGAGATGGAAGACTCACCAGACAATCTGATCAAAAAGCAATCACAGGAGTTCCTACTTGAAGGAAAAGAGCTCTTCCTGAGGCCAATATTTCAGAGGTGTGTTTAAATGATAAAGTTACAAACTAAAAAGTGATAAAGAAGTTAAAGTCAGATACAACTAAGGTGGAGGTGGCCAGCCTCGAATGGCGCTCAAGTGGCCAATAATAGCTGTGTTGTGGAACTGTCGAGGACTGGGTGGTCCATCGACGGTTTCCTCAAATCAAAGAGACTTTTAGATCTCACCACCCCTCTTCCTTTTCCTCTCTGAAACTAAAAATCCTCTTCTTTTGTTAAAACTATAGTAAAATAATTGGGTGTTGCTGATAGATATGCTCTGATTGATCAGTAGGCAGGAGTGGTGGACTCTTACTCTTATGGTCTCAAGAGGTTACGATAGTTCAAATGGTTTGCCAATCCTATTTCATTGCGGTGGAATTCTCATTGGCTAATAGTGATGTGAGCTGGGCTATTTTTGTCTACCTTAGTGCTTATGCCTTAACAAGAGTGGATAAGTAGAAACTACTGGTTGATGAAAAACGTAAATGGAAGGATAAATGGTTTATTATAGGGGATTGGAATGATATATGCTCCTATTCGGACAAAATAGGAGGCTCTCCTAGGAGTGATAAAAGTCTTAGGGATTTCATCAATTCAATGTCCATGGAAGAAATCAGAATGACTGGTTAAATTTACTTGGTGCAATCATCAAATTTCAGAGTGTCTAATTCAGGAAAAAGTAGATAGAGATTTCAGGTCAATGGACTGGCTTCAACAATTTCCAAATGCCTCTATCACCAACGTCACTCGCAGTGCTTCAGATCACTCATTGCTTTTCCTCAACACATGTGCTCATACTCAGAAACCTCCCCGTAGATTTCACTTTGATAAACGTTGGCTATTGAAGGAAGATATTACTGAAGTAAAGACAACCTGGAGTCAAAATCAATCAGGTACCCCTTTCTTTCAGCTGAAAGTGAAGATTAAGCTCACAAGGCTAGCCCTTATTAGGTGTAGTGCCAAATTCAAAACAGACAATCAGCCAAGAATTGAACACTTGACTTCTAAACTTGATCTTCTGTGGAATGCCAACCTAGCTAGCAACTGGGATGACTGGATTTCAACCAAAGATGAACTCGAACAAGCTCATCACACAGAAGAATTATACTGACAGCAAAAGTAAAATCAAATGGCTGAAGAAGGGTTGACAGCAATTCCAGATTCTTTCATGCTCACACTCTTCAGAGGAGAAGGCAGAATGCAATTACCAGATTGCTCACTCCTCAAAACAGAGAATGCACTTCTCAATAAGAGATTCAAGACCATATCACAAGCTTCTATGCCAAACTCTTGGGGTGGGGATAACATTCTTCATCTGATTCAGCCCTCAATTTCCAAAGACATAAATCAGGATATTCTCAAACCAGTGCAGGAGGAAGAAATTAAAGCTGCATTATTCAGTCTTGATCCAGAAAAATCTCCAGGAGAAGATGGTATGACTGCATTATTTTATCAAAAATTCTGGAATCTTATTAAGACTAATCTTAACTTTGCTGTCAAAAGTGTTTTTGAGACGGGCATTTGCTTAAATATTGGAATCGCACCATTGTGACTCTAATACCTAAGTGTCTCAAACCTGATTATATCTCTCAATTCAGACATATTAGTTTTTGTTTTGTGGTTTATAAAGTAGTTTCCATGTTGTTGGCCCTAAGACTCAAAACTTGCTTGCAAACATGCATCAATGATTTCTAGTCTGCTTTTATAATGGTAGGCAGGTGCTTGACAATGTAATTATTGCACAAGAAGCCTTTCATTTCATTAATAGACACAACTCAGGAAAAAACCATTTTATGGCAATTAAATTGGATCTGGTGAAAGCTTTTGACCGTGTGGAATGGATCTGTGTGAAGAAGATTATGTTACAAATGGACTTTTCTGCTGCTTTTGTTAATCTGATAATGATCTGCATCACTTCTTGTTCCTATTATTTCAAAGTTAATGGTGTTGTTAGTGGATATATTCATCCTTCCAGAGGCATTAGACAAGGGGACCCTCTGTCCCCTTATCTATTTATCATAGTAGCTGAGTTGTTATCTGCTTCTATCTAATCTAGACAGCTATTGGGTATGAATCTTTAAAAGTGGCCCTCATATCTCCCACCTCTTATTTGCGGATGATTCATTATTCTTTTGCAAAGTTGATGTTGGGTAGGGTAATGTTCTTTTAACTCTTTTGGAAAAATACAGATTATTCACTGGTCAAAAAGTCAATCATCAGAAATCAGCTGTCTTTTCCAACAAGAATACTTCTCACCATTTGCAAGACAGAATTTGTTCAACCCTGCAGGGCATCATTTCTCACAGATCAACAAGGTACTTGGGTCTGCCTGTGGGCATTGACAGATCAAAGAAATAAGCTTTTCAATATGTCTTGGACTCTGTGCAATCTAGACTTTAGAATTGAAAAGCTCAGTTGTTATCCCCTGTTGGTAAAGAAGTTCTTATTAAGGCTGTTCTACAAGCTTTGCCTATATTTTCCTTGTCTTGCTTTATTCTTCCCTCTACTTTATGCTCTGAAATATCAAAATAGTGCTCTAACCTTTGGTGGAGTAAGGGTGATGGCCAGGATACTGGTATTCATTGAAATCATGGTCTGCCCTCACACTACATAAATGTGAAGGAGGCCTTGGTTTCTTGGATCTTAAGAATTTCAACAGAGCTCTAATAAGTAAGCAAATATGGAGAATAATCTCTCAGCCTTCTCTCATGGTTAGCAGAATTTTAAAGGACAAATACTTCCCTAGTTTCTCAATCTTTGATGTTGTCAAACCTAGCAATTGCTCATGATTATGGTCCAACTGGCTCACTGTTCTCCTTACTGTTGTCAAAGGATACAAAGTAAAAATCAGGGATGGGATATCCACCACAATTGATGATATCAACTGGGTACCTTCTCTCTATACTCCTAAGCCAAATCTTTTGGAGATTGCTAGAGGCCACATCACTTGGGTCAAAGAGTTGATAAATCCTTATGGTAATGGCTGGAATGCATGGTTGATCACACAATTGTTCAATGCAGCTGACAGCAAGGCCATTCTTGATATGAGCACTCTAAAAACAAGTATGGCTGGTAGGTGCTTTTGGGCTTTTGATAAAAAAAGGGCAATTTTCTGTGGCTAGTACCTATGCATTTCTAACAAAACAGAAGCTGCTTGCTCTGGATCTTCCTTGTAGCAGCTCCACCTTTTCATCAACAAATTTGCATCAATCCTTTAACAGATGCTGGAAACTAAAAGTGATTGGTAAGATAAAACATTTCCTTTGGAAATGTCTTATTGGCACTTTACCAATGAAACTCAACTTGGTGAAGAAAGGCTTAGTCATTGATTCAATATGCCAATATTGTAGTTGTGAAGCTGAAACTATTGAACATATTTCGTTTAACTGCCTTAAAAAGCCTGCAGAGTATGGGACATTTCTCCAGTGCAATGGGATGGATTGAAATCTTATACTTCATCTTTCAGGTGCTGGTGGTCTAACTTGTGTTCTCATAATAAATCTGCTATAGCTGAGTCCAGGATCCAATTGACCACCTATATACTGTGGTGACTTTGGAAAACGTGCAATCTCTGGATTTTTCGAAACTCTGCCTTATCAGCTCCACAAATTGTCAAGACAGCTCACAGGCAATGGTTGGAGTTCACTCAGCTTATCTAGATCTTCTCTGAATTTGGGTTTTATCTTTGTTGTAGCTTTTATTGTTGCTGGACTCCTTTGTTGTTTTTTAGTCTGTTTTGACTCTCTCTTCGAGCTCTCTAGGCTTAGGCAGTGGAGAACTGGTTAGTTTATGGTTTTAGTTTTTTTGAGCTAGTTTGTGTTGAGGTTCTAGGCCGGCGCCGTGCATGTCCTCTCAATTCTTTAGTTTCGGGTTTTCAGTTGTATCTTGTACTCTATTTCTTTGTGAGTTATATAATGCTTCTATCGTTTCGGAAAAAAATATCTCTAGAGTGAATAATTTGATATGAGGAACAACTGAACTCAATCACTTGCTGCCGTTACTCTTCAGTTTTCTGTTGAGGTCTATCCTGTAGAGGTACTCAAACTGGTTTTTTACTACCCAAGGTTTCGATACATTTCGCAATCGAGTAATCTATATCGGTGCGTCACCAGACTTGCTCTGGAATAGGTTACCCAGGGGCATCGAGACATAGAGTACAAGACACGCATGGAGCCGAAGCCGCAACCAAAAATGTCGCTGCGTGCGGACGAGAGCAGTGATGCGAAAGTGGGTTTCGGACCCCTGCGAGTCGAAGGCCCTGAGTGCGCGATTATTCACAAGCAAATAGACAAATTCACGATCCCTCATCAAGCAGGCGGGTCGCGTGCGCTGCCAGAATGTGCGTGTCGGTTCGCCTGGCGTCGAGCAGTTCGCGAGGATCTCGCGGGTGCACGGCTCCTGGTGTCTGCAGGTCTGCGTCGCCGGGCTCAAGGATGTTGCGGGTCGCAGGGAGCAGTAGGCGTTGGGTCTCGGCGTCACGGATCGTCTTCTGGGAGCAGCGAGGCGGCGTCGGGAGCTACGAAGGAGCAGGTCGTGCTGGTTTGAGTAATAGACGAACTTTAATTTTCTGTTTGGGATTCCTATTCACCTGCAATACCATCTCAACCTATCAATATATGTTTGATAATTTATTTTTTCCATGATGCTCATTATAATCTACTACGGTAAAAGCTAGAATTACAAACTTTTGTACAAAATATTTTAATTTCGAGCAGTGCGAAAAGCCTTTTTATAATTATTTATTTTTTCTTTCCTTTTCTAATTGTGGAAAATTCAAAATGACAAAGAGCTCTCGAGTGAGACCAAATTCCAAAAGATTCTTTTGAAGGGTCCCAAAAACTAGTTGAATAATAAAACCAGAAAAAGCCGACACCCCACACTCCGCGGTGGCAGCCACCGTAATTTCACTTCAACTCCAGACCCATTTTCTCGCCGCTACTCTCATTTAGATTCACAATAATCACGGCGCATTTTAGCCCACACCCCTAACTCGACCTCTTCTGCCAAAAAGCAGAGAGTATCATTCCTACTTAAAAACCTCATTCATTCCCACCCCAGCAACAAGAAAAATAAAAACAGAGAAGGAAGAAAAAAACAAAACAGATAACAGAGAGCCCAGAAAACCAAGCGCACTCAGAGTCATTCTTCAGCCTTAAAACGACATAAAGCTCCGATCTTTTTCTTGTTCCCTTTTCTTCTTTACTCGAAAAACTAACCAATATTTGTTCCAAGAATTTTTTTCCTCTTTTATCTTCCACTGTATTTGAGATGGAGAAAGTGTTTGTTGCTGTTAACTGCGAGCTCAAAGCTTGTGGGATAGTGTAGGGACTGTCCCCAATTTCTTCTCTTTAGCTGAGAAATTATTCTCTCTTCATTTTTCGTTCTCTCTATTTTTTTCTTTATCCTTGCGAGCGAGGAATGGATTGCAAGAACATATTGGTTGCAGGGAGTTTAGATCCAGAGAGGAAAAGGAGTGGTGGTTTGAGAACGAAACAAGCTGGACGTGGGTCTTGCCGAGGAAGTTAGGCTAGAACTGAAGTTAACCCCTTTGGGATGAATAATAATAAATCTTGATATTCCTCTGTTTGTTGTCAGGCCCCCGAAGTGAATCTTTATCTTTTGGGCGTAGTTTTTCGTCTTTTAGGTACAAAACCTGGAATATTCATATTTTGTTGTACGCCCTCGAAATAATTTGCCATGGGTTACTTGCTGAAAGAGGTTTTGAAAACTCTCTGTGGAGTCAACCAGTGGTCTTATGCTGTGTTCTGGAAGATGGGCTGCCAAAATCCTAAGTGAGTAGATGTTGGCCATTGTATTGCTTTGTTTTTATACTTCTTTGTCATTTGTTGTTAAGTGTTGTTAGTGTTACTATGTTGCTATGAAGTGTGTGGTGGCAGTTCTTGGTGTGCTTTCTGTTAAATTCTGGACTTTTAGAATTCAGACAAAATGTTACACCTGTTCATGATTTCTTTTTTGTCTAGTTGCTTTTGGATGATGATGTCTGTGGTCTCTCTCTCTCTCCATGAATTTTGTGGTGACCACCGACTAAGTTTACTTGTTGCATTCCTTTCTGTTTACTCATTTATCTTTGATCTCGATATTCTTTCTCGTACTTTGGATTTTTGTTGTTGGTGCATTCAATTTTTCGTGGAGAATCTCAGTGGACGAGTGAAATAGATCCGTCTTACTCTGACTGAGAAGAGCTTTTCTGCTGTTATGATTTCCCTGCACATGTGGTTGTTCATATCTGGTGTTGTCCTTTGTCTTACCTTCTTGTCGGCAGTAACTAACTTCTCCGGATTTTTCTGGCCCCTTTCTTGATCTGTTTCACCTTAAGTTCTGCTTGTATGATTATGTTACACTAGTGTGTGTGTGTGTGTGTGTGCACGCGCACGCGTTTCTAACATATTTGAACTAAATTTATCTTTTGCAGTCTGTTAATCTGGGAAGAATGTTATTATGAAGCGGCATCATCTTTTGACAGCCTTACGGGATTTTCTGGAAAAGAGAATCTAGATATCAATTTTCAGGATTACAATAATTCTTCTGTTCAGTCTGAAAGCCTTAATTTGCAGGCTGCTCTTCCCGCGAGGGGAAAGGTGCACATTCTTGTGAACAAGATGCTGGCTGATGGTAATGTGAAAGTTGTTGGAGAAGGGTAAGCAAGTTAAAGATTATATTGGCTTTCTATTTACCTTGGGGGGCTTGTAGTAAAGAAAAATAATTTCATCCCCCTCTATTTTTTTTCTGCAGATTGGTTGGAAGGGTTGCTTTTACTGGAAACTATCAATGGATATTGTCTGAGAATTATTGCGGCGAACCCCAGTCACTAGAGGTATGTCTAGGGGCTTTCTTTTTCACTATTTTAGTTATTTAGAAAAAAGGTAATTACTGCAGTTTTTGGGATTTTTGAGCTTTAAATAATTATTTTCACCTATATCATTGGCCGTCCAAAATTATTTCAGGTTAAGTTTAATCCTTTTATCTTATATAAAAATAAATTGCCAAATTTCGTCTTGGCATGAATGATGAATATCGTTGTTAGGTTCAAATGTTTAATTGATAATTTAAAACAGAATGAATATGATTTTCCATCAATATGTAGCCACAACATGAATTAAGCTTTTAAGTTTGGTTGATGTTCCAGGTTCTGAAAGAGGCCCTTCAACAATTTTCAGCTGGCATGCAGGTATAACGGAGAATCTCTATTTCTGTTTCTAATGTCCTTCGATTTGGTTGTTTTATATACTGGTTTTTTCTCCTTTTCCCCTTTGTCATGATCAGACGGTCACCATTGTTCCTGTTCTTCCTCATGGGGTAGTCCAATTTGGTTCACATGTGGCTGTAAGTTGTTTTCATTAACTGATTCCTCTAGAACTATTTCTTTAATACGCGAAGTTGGTGATGCTATAAAATATTGCAATATCTCAGATCCCAGAGAATATTGGATTTGTTAAAGACGTGGCGTCATTAATACTCGAATTGGGAAATATACCGGGCGTATTGCAATCTGAAAACCATGAAGCAAAAGAACTCATGCATGGGCTTTTGCCTCTCGGATCGAATCTTATCAGTATTTCTTCTTACTCAGCCGACAGTTTTAGGTCCCCCGAATACTTGGCTCAAACCTCCGGGTTTGGCAATGATCTAACATCTTTTCAAGCCTCAAACTTAGTAGGCTCGTCCCATCTCGAAACTTACGAAACCAAAATCACTGCCCCACATTTAACCTCACCAAACCAGTTCACAAATGGAGTTTCTAATAATTTCAATGCATGGACAAATCTACAATCTGCTTCTATGAACACTCGTGTGCCCAAAAAGGGCTTAGCCACAACGGGTCTTAAAGATCCAAAAATTTCTGGACTGTTGAATTTCCATGATGCCGTTGACCAGTGTGAGGGTGGCTTGTTCGATGCCTTAGGTACTGATTTTAAGGAAAAGATGCTAAATAGCCATACAGTAAATGAGCCTGAAAAGATGAGCCTTCCAGATTTCTGTCCGCCTGGCCCTGTAAAATTGGAGAGTGGGATTTTGTCCTTCAAAGGTGCCGACCATCTTCAAGAGGCCATGGTCTCTAAAGGCAAATCAAACAGGAGCTTAGATGAAAGTGTTTCTTGCATGTCAAGTCTGACCAATATTAGTGACTCCTATGCTTCAAAGGCTTTGTTCCCCCAAGGGCTTTTTGGGAACTTTGATCACGAGAAGGGGGAATTGTTTGGCACTTCAAATTATAAGGGAAAAGAGGTTTCAAGTACATATTCACAGGGGAGTTGTGTTTATGATCCATGGGCTGCAAAGGGGTTCGGTTTGAAACAGATTGAGAGTTTGGCCAGCGGACATTCTACTAAACCAAATGTGAGCAGCAAACCCAGTCGTAAGAGGTCTAAACCGGGCGAGAACCCGAGGCCAAGGCCAAGAGATCGCCAGATGATCCAAGATCGGGTGAAGGAATTGAGAGAAATTGTTCCCAATGGTGCAAAGGTGACTCACCTATTTTTGCAAGTTTATTGATTTATTGATGAGATAATTTGCAATCTTTCTTATGCCTTTCTTGTTTATTCTTTTTTTTTTTTTTTTTCTTTTTTTTTTTTTTTTTTTTTTTTTTTTTTCGTGTCTTGTTTATTCTTAACAGTGTAGCATTGATTGCCTTCTGCAACGTACCATCAAGCATATGCTTTTCCTGCAAGGTGTCACCAAACATGCAGACAAGCTGAAGCAAACTACAGAATCAAAGGTGTGAAAACAGACGGGTTAAATACAATAACCTTGAGCTCAATTTTAATTGCGACTAAAATGTAAAAATGAAAGGAAACGATAAGAAGTGAAATGTTATTTCAAAATTTGAAAGATCATATTGTCATTTACTTTAGGGGGTGTTTTTGAAAACCTTATGCAAATATTTTTATTTTGCATGACCACTGGATTTTTTATGAATTAGGCTAACCCCATAGTTATTATAGATTTTAAGTCTATTTTCTCGAAAAAAATGAAAATAATCTAAAAATTTCCTGGTTGGTTTTGAGTTTCAGATTATCAGCAAAGATGGCGGTTCGCATTTGAAAGATAATACTGGAGGAGTTACGTGGGCCTATGAAGTGGGTTCACAATCAATGATTTGCCCAATCATAGTTGAGGATATAAGTCAACAACCCCATCAAATGCTTGTCGAGGTAATTTTTTAGTCCTTTCCAAAATTGCAGTGAATTACCTGTTATTTGTGTTTTATTTGCAAATGACTGAATTGTTGTTTCCTTTTACACGATTTTCCATGTATGGCAGATGGTTTGTGAAGAAAGGGATTCGTTTTTGGAAATAGCCGGTATAATCAGGGGACTTGGGTTATCCATTTTGAAGGGGATCATCGAAAATCGGGATGGCAAGGTCTGGGCACACTTCACTGTGGAGGTAATATTTTGTTTATGAGAAATGAGCTTTATAAACTGTTTATGATAAGATCTGGAAATAAACTGCTGACGGAATTGTGCACTTTGGTTAAACAGGCTAACCGCAATGTGACAAGGATAGAAATCTTGCTCTCGCTTGTTCGTCTCTTGGACAAAAATGTGAAACATGGTTTTTCCAAGTCCAATGTCCAAACTGAAAATGTGATGGTCCAAGATTGTCAGCAAGCAGCCTCCGTCATATGTTAAAGAAGCCGAGCAACACGAGATGACCGCTCACTAGGATTACATGTTTGTCATGATTGCTTTACAACTTAAGACTCCCGTTAATTCGTCTCAAGGGCAGGAACGTTACATTAATTGTAGTTGGCCGTGTTTGCGTGTCGTTGTCTGGTCGTGACTTGTTATTGGATATTTATAGGGCTGCTATTCCTATTCCTCTCCCTCTCTCTCTCTCTCTTAAGTGTCAGACAGATTGTGTTAATGTGCTTTGTGTTTTGCTGCTGTGACTGTGAGTAGAATTATGTGAGGTACTCGTGTCTTTCCAGGGTGCCTAGATGGATGAAAGGGGGTAGAAAAGGAAATGTAGCAGCTTCTTGATCTACTGATGTATATTAGTTTGAGGGATATAATGAATTAATCTATAATGTGGATTTTATCTAAGATGCTATGGAGATTTGTGTAGGACAACTTATAAATTATGGCTATGCCGTTTATCTAAGATGTGGATTTTATCTAATGTGGATTTTATCTAAAGATGCGATGGATCTTTTGCATTGACTATGTCGGATTCTTGTATTTCATACTTGTTTTTGTCTGTTATTTAGGTGGTTTATTTAGGGCACTTCAGGTGTTCCTCCTTCCGAGTGGAAGCTTGTATTTTGGTGACGATTTATGTATATTTTGTTGAGCAGTAATATCTGCCGTTTCAAAAAAATCGAAAAAAAAAAAAGAATTTGCACAAAAAATATCAAATTAATGTTGATGCTAGCAAATAACAAAATCTTTGTGGACAAAAGAATATATATATCCTGAGAAGTGTATTCATCATATTCTACCATAATAAGAATTAATGTTATATATTTTAGGCTACTACATAAAAAGTTATAATTTAATAGTTGTTGATCTTAAACGTGATGTGGTGCGTAAAAAAAGTAAAATTGTGACATATTACGCTGGAATAGGGTTTATTTATTTTAAAAAAAAAAATAAGTAGACAAAAA
>CACSLK010034108.1:9516826-9542056 GCA_902706635.1 Striga hermonthica | reverse complement strand
GAAAATCATGCAATATATTAATTGAGTGAATTGTTTCTTGTTTCTAAAACTGACTATAATATCTACCTTAATTAAATATAATTAAATACAATTAACGGTTAATCAGACTCTAATTAACAACATGACCTATTTAAATTATGTTAATTATTAAAGAACGTATTTATGATAAAAAGATTTTGTGCTCGTAAATTTAATATTATTTATGTATCCTGCTGTATGGAGAGTAAATTTCTCATTTGATTCCGCCCAACACTTGTGGGATAATCTCATGTGAAGTTGTCTCATTGATGGTTGGTTCCATAAAGAAACCAACCATTTGGTTCCTTAGCAAAATTACCAAAATAAAATATCCACTATACTAAAAATTAAAAAAGAAAAAATTACCCAAAATATAAAATGGAAAGAAATATTTATATAATCAAGGAACAATTACTACTCTCTCTCTCTCTCATTACATGTACTCTTAGGGCTTGATTGTTTACCAAATAATTTACTCACTTTTATTTCAACTCAAAATCTAACTCAACTTTAACTCAACCACACTATCTTTAATATTATTAATATAATTAAATAATTCAAACCAATCATTCTTACACATTACATCAACTTTAATTCACTATTCATCCACTCACATAATTTTAACTACCTATAATTTCCAATCATTTCCAATCATTTATCTCTTACTTTTACATCAAATCAATTTTACTCATTTTATTTTAAATATTATTTTAATACATTCTTAAAATTCTAATAACAACTAACCATACCACCTTTTTTAAATTAACTATGGTTAATCAAAATAACTCATTTTGAACAAATTATTTCATAAACAATCAAGCCCTTAAGAAATGACAATTAAGTCATCAAAAAATTAAAAGAGTAAGGATAATTTTGTCTATCCAATTTTTTACAAAAACATTCACACTTTTAAGTTAGTAGAGATAGAGATAAAGATAATACATGTAGATGGACCAGAACCTATGTTTTATAACTAGAGGAAACTACCCCACTAACAATACAACATTTTTATTGCATATGTACGACACCTTAACATTTTTAGCAAATACACAACTCATATTTTTGTTTGTACAATCACGAGACTCCACAATCGGCAATTGTGTGTATTATTTTTAGGTAAAGTGGATTTAATGGACTCAAGAACGCTTGGATGAGATAGTTTGGATCTCTTCCAGCTTAACCAGTGGTCTCGTGTTCGAGCCTTGGGAATGCAGCAGTATTAAAAACTCTTGCCGGAGAGCTTTGCCGCCCTTGTGGTCCTACCCGACTCGATTTCGGATTAGTCGGTTCACCTGTGGATCCAGAAATCGGAAGGTCCTTGTGCCAAAAAAAAAGTGGATTTAATGGGATTAATTAACCAAACAAAACTGATCCCACTTTATATGCTTATTAACTCACCCCCACCTCCTTTTACTCTATCAACGGCCCCACGACTCGTATCTGGATAATTCAAGCAAAGGACAAAATCAAACTTGTAAAGAAAAAAATGGTTTTTGAAAAAAGAAAAAAAAAAGATGAAGCCAAGTGTGATTCGGATGATTATAGATAGAAGTGGATCTCGGATGATTCTAGACAAAGCTCGTGATGATACGCATAGTTGGTAAACCCCAACTCCGACGACTTTCAGTCGGACCTCGGATATCCAACAGAAAGATAACCGAACAAGAAGCGAATAAAGTTGTTTGGAGACTATGACGTGGAGGCGGCTGCGTCGCTGGTGGAGGTGTGGAGAAGTGGGTTTTCGGGGGAGGGAAGCATTGTTGAATAAAAAAACGTTGGAATCATTGTTAAAAAGAAAAACTATTTTTCAAGAAGAAATTGAAGTCGGGTGGTTATGACAAGAATACGAGTAGAATTCGCTTCAAATCGATGATTTCCAGTCCGACCAAGATGAAATCCAACAAAATAAGACCAAGAGTCGACCAAAATTAAAAAAAGGTTGTCCGAAGAAGATGCCACAGAGGACCCATTTTCTCGTTGAAGACGACAATCCAACCGGGAGTGATGAAGTTGAAGAAGATATGGGCATAGACCACACTGACGAAGTTGAAGAAGATATGACCCCATTCTTGTTACAAGTATAATTTGTTCATTAATAACACCCGATATACGCAATATAAGCTCGTTATATACCATTATGCACATAATGTTGTAATGTAGGATAAAAGGCATAGGACCAGTATATCTTTATCATCAATCATATTTGAGCATCACTAACATATTATATACTCAACATAAACATATTATTTACTGTTAGGCATTTAAGGTTGAAATATACATGTGTAAAAGAACATGGGACTGTATATATCCTACATAAACATATTATATACCGTTATGCAAATAAGGTTGAAATATATGTAAAAAAACATGGGACTGTATATACCCAACATACACAACCGGTATATTTTATAATTTTACAGACATATTCAAGTTAAGAAAACACAATATAAGTTGTTTTATACACTAAACATACAACGGTGAAATCAGGGATAAAAAAATAAAATTGTTCACGTATGGGTAAAAATCATATGCATAACATACAGAAAGGTTGTCTGTGTTCTGTAACATAGATCATAAACATTATATATACGTGATATGGGATATTATAGGTATTAGACCGGTCCGCTGGGTCAACAGAATGAGCTGGGTTAATTAGAATGGTCGAGCAAGATACCGTCTAATGAGAAGGGCCAAGAGATCAAAGATAGGCGAATTCTAGGGTACCTGACAAGTCCCCGATATATAGAAGATCTGGTCGAACATAACGGGGGTTGATCGTAAGATCTACCATCCAATACTGATGGGGCGGCCCAGCAGCCTGCCCAGACATGGTCGAACCTAGGAGCCCCCAAGAAAATCTCCAGCCCGCGCGGAGGACACATGGCGAACATTGATTGGTCTATGCCGGTAACGGTTTCTGACACACTGACATATTTCTGGCACTAAGGTAGTGGAGGCAGCAGACTGTACGACCGGGCAGCTGGGGCAGCCAACTCAGCTTGCCCGAGAAGCTCCTAGGGCAGGTAACTCGCCCCTATAAATAGGGGCGAGGTCTCTTGTTTTCAACACAATCTCATAAACACTTCGTATATTTTTCACATATTCTTCATCTTCTCAAGACTGACTTGAGCGTTGGAGGCTCTTCACCGGAAAATCCCTCCAGTTTGAGAGTTTCTTACAGGTTCAACATTCTATTGGCGAGGAAGGCCAGCTCCAAGTGGTTCTTAGCCGGTTGGAGCGTTACACTTGTATTATTGGCACCGTCTGTGGGGACTTTCTGTTTGAAAAGTTGTGTTGAGAGGATAAGCATGGCGGACGAAATTCTTCGTTTAAACTTGCAGTCGTTGTTCGATGAGGCGTGGACGACAACCAGATCGTTAGGAGCAGGCCCTCCACTTGGCTTTTCCGGACCCTTGCAAACACCAGTGGCCCCAATGCCTACTCCTCAGGGTGTGGGCGTGCAGTTGGCGGGCCTGGTGGTGGGGGAAGGCACGAGCAAAGAGCAAGAGATTCCTGGAGTAGCACCAACGGCTGTTCTTGCGCCGCCGCGAGCAGATCCAACCAGGGTGCAACAGGGAGGACCAACGATGCAGGTGGTAGAGCCACCAGTTGGAGGACAACCAGGCGGAGCGGTGGCACCCTCTACCCAACAAATGGTGACGATGACTAGGGAGGAGATGCAGAGGATGATGGGCAACGCGGCGGCGCAGGCAGTGCAGCAGGTTACCAACCAAACATCTCAGGTTGCAACTGCGCCAACCACGGTGGTCGGAACCCAGGAGGAGGACGTATCAAGCTATGGTGGAGGAGGAGATCTCCAGGATAGGGCAATGGGGAGGATGGCCGAGCAACTCCGTCATTTGCACAAAAAGTTAGAAGGGAGGCAGGACAAGCGTGCTCGAGGACATCCGTTCTCGGGGGAAATATTGGCAGCGCCTATTGTCAGCCAGTTTCAAGGAGATAAATCTTACATATGATGGATCGACCAACCCGTCAGGCACGTGAGGGCGTTCGAGAACATGTCTGTTTTGCACGGATACTCAGATCTGGTTAGTTGCAGGGCTTTCCTATCAACCTTGAGGGGAAGTGCACTCGACTGGTTCCATCAACTTTCCCCAGGGTCGATCAAGGATTTTTAGGATTTTGTAGGCCAATTCACCAACCAATACTTGAGCGCAGTAGCCCAGGAGAAGACGTATCTCACATTGATGGCGATGCGACAAGGAGAGAAGCAGTCCCTGCGCAAGTATGTTTCTCAATATAACCAAGTGTTCTAGGAGATCCCAACTGCAGTGGACAAGGTCAAGGCAAGGGGTTGATCAGCAGCTTACAACCAGGACCTTGTCGAATGTCGTTGGCAAAAACGCCTGCTAGAACTTATGATGAAGTGTTGAAAAGGTGTAAGAAGTATATTAACCTAGAGGAGACGGAAGCGGAGTTTGCTAAGTTGGAGGAAATGGCGAGGCCTGAGTCGAGGAAGGGGAGGACAAGTTCGCCCATAAGGGATTCGCCCAGGAGAAATTCCCCTAAAAGGTTTCCACCAAGGAGGTTATTGCCCAAGAAGAATAAGCGGGGCCCATTGCGCGCAGGACATGAGGATCGTTGACAGGGACGACCTCTTCTAGACACGACCAAAGATAAAACAATTCCACACCGATAAACACAAAGGTGGGAGAGGTTTTGGTGGCAACAGAGGAAAAGCTGGAGCATAATGACATCACTTGGCCGAAGGCGAGGTTCGAGGGGCCTACTCAGCCCAGGTCGAACAAGTATTGTCGATTCTATAGGGATTATGGACACACACCAGGGAGAACTGCCGAAACTTGAAGGATAAGATTGAGCGCCTGATTAGGGCACGACATTTGAAGGAATTTGTTATTCGTGATCGGGCGAAAGGGAAGGAGAGAAGGAAGTGCATAGAAGACTCGGTGGTAAGGAGTGACAAAGATGACGATGGGAAAGATGATGCTCGAGGAGAGAGAGATAGTCGATGGGGGTGATGGAGAGAAGAGAAGGCGAGGTAATGAAGGTCGAGGAGAGCAAGGAGGAGAGGCCCCCACGAAAAGGGGCACGATCTATATGATTCAGGAGGACCGACAGATGGCGATTCAAATAATGCGAGGAAGAAGCATATTCGAGCAATTAAGAGAAAGCGGGAAGAGGTTGGAATTACTGCTCAGATGGCGGTGATCAGTTTTCGGGTAGAGGATGCCGAGGGAGTCACATTATCCCATAACGTTGCGCAAGTCATCACAGCGGAGTATGCTGGTTTTGATGTGAAAAGGGTGTGCATCGATACGGGGAGTTCGGTCGATGTAATGTTCTATGATTGCTTCGCGCAGATCAATAAGCACCTGAATTTGGAGTTGAAGCCGGTGGTGACGGCTTTATATGGGTTTAATGGAGGTGAGGTGATGCCAATGGGAGAGGTGAGTTTGACGGTGGCGTTGGGAGCATGCGACACTAGGAAAGTGAGAATGGTGAGGTTTGTGGTGGTCGGAGCAGAGTCATCATATAACATCATCTTGGGGAGGACTGCTCTGAATGCATTACAGACGGTTGTGTGGACGTACCACATGACGATCAAGTATCCGGTGGGCGAAATCATGGGTGAGATCACAGGAGACCAGATTACCTCGAGGAGTTGCTATCAAACCACTGTGAGCAATAATAAGCAGTTGACGAGGAGACAGATGAATGTCGGTGGGGATGTGCCATATCGACCAGGTGGTTCGAGGTAGAAGGAGGATAAGGACAGGCAGAATAAGTGAAAAAGGAAGGTGGATATGCAGCCATGAAGTGAGATCGAGGAGGTCAAGATGGTACAAGGCTGTGATGATCGAAAATTCAGGATTTGAAAGGAGTTGGAGGAGCCGACCAAAATGAGGTTGGTTTAATTAATAAGAGAGTTTGCGGATATCTTTGCTTACACGGCGGAGGAGTTGACTAGGATTCATGCGAGGGTGATTGACCACAGGTTGAACATCGACCTTAGCGTGAGGCCGATGAAACAAAAGATGAGGCACCATGGCATGGAGATGGACAAGGTAATCGAGCAGGAGGTCGAGAAGTTGCTGAAGGCAGGTCATATCAATTATATTCAGTTCCCCGAATGGCTGTCCAACACGGTGATGGTGTCAAAATCTGAAGGCCAATGAAGAATGTGTATTGATTTCCTCGATCTAAACAAGGCATGACCAAAGGATTTATGCCCGTTTCCGAGGATTGATCAACTTGTGGATTCCACGGCGGGGTGTCAGCTGCTTTGTTTGATGGACGCTTCCCAAGGGTACCACCAAATTCCTTTGGCCCGAGAGGATAGGAAGAGGGTGAGTTTTATAACGAGCAAATGCACTTATTGCTCTGTGGTGATGCCATTTGGCTTGAAGAATGCGGGGGCGACATATCAGAGGCTGGTCGACCAAATTTTCAAAGAACAGCTTGGGAGGAATATGGAGGTCTATGTCGATGATATGCTTGTGAAAAGCAGAATGGAGGCTGACCATGTGGGAGATTTGAGGGAGACATTTCGCACGCTGAGGAGGTATGGTATGAAACTCAATTCGGCTAAGTTCTCCTTTGGTGTGAAGGCGGGAAAGTTCTTGGGATACATGGTGACAAAGCGAGGAATCGAGGTGAACCCCGAGAAAGTTCGAGCATTAATGGAAATGAAGCTGCCGACGAATGTAAAGGAAGTGCAGATATTAACTAGTCGAATAGCGTGCTTAAGCAGGTTTATTTCCAAAGTGGAGAAGAAGAGCGGGCCGTTGCTCAAGACATTAAAGAAGAGTTCGGTATTCTAGTGGACGGTCGAAGCCCAAAAGGCTTTCGAGGAGTTGCAAGGGGTGCTCGCCAACTTACCTTTGTTAGCTAAGCCGGTACAAGGGGATAACTTAGTGCTTTATATATCCATTGGAGAGAGTGGGGTGAGCTCGGTGTTGTTGCGTGAAGAAGGGATGGTCCACTTTCCAATATAGTATGTTAGTCGAGTGATCAAGGGACGGAGCTGAGATATTCGGAGATCGAGAAGTGCGCTTTGGCGGTGGTTGTAACGGTCAGGAAGTTGAGGCCTTATTTTCTCAATCACAAGGTGAAGGTGAGGACCAACATGCCTTTGGGGAAAACTCTTGGTCGACCCTAGCTCTCGGGTCGACTGGTGAAATGGGCAGTCGAGCTTAGTGAATATTCAATTGCGTATGAACCGAGGAGGGCGGTTAAGGCACAAGTTCTGCCCGATTTCATACAAGAAGGCTCGAAGTTAGAGGAGGAATCAGAAGGAGTGTGGCAATTATTCATGGACAGATCGGTGTCGAAGAATTGAGCAGGACTTGGCAATGTCCTTGTCTCGCCCAAAGGAGATTATCTGGAGTTTGCCGCCAAAATTGGAATGTGAATGTCAAATAATGAAGCGGAGTACGAAGCGGTAGTTAAAGGGTTACAATTGGCCCTAACTGGAGGTTCTCAAAAGATACAAGTGCATTCGACTTCCCAGTTGGTGGTGGGACAATTTCAAGAGGGTTTCGAGCTTAAGGAGGATAGGCTGCAGCGATATGTTGATGTGATAAAGAAGTTGTAGGAGGAGTTCAAGTCTTTCGAGTTGATACATATACCAGGAAAGAAGAATGGTCGAGCAGATTTGTTGTCCAAAATCGCTCAAACTTTGGTAGATTGCAAAAGCAGGAGTGTGACTTTGCTCCATATGGAGAAGAGTGTGGTCGAAGCAGGGGTGGCGGAGATCGATGAGGTGGAAGACTGGAGATCCTCAATTTTGAGAGAATTGTGAGAAGGTGTAGTGAAGGTGTTGAGAAGATTCTTCGAGCAAGAGGGACTTCTTTACAAACGATCATATGCTGGACCACATCTGAGATGTGTGACTCAAGTGGAAGGTCGATATGTACTTAAAGAGGTGCACGAAAGGTGTTGCAGTGATCACAGCAAACCGGGAGCATTGATCGCAAAAATATTGAGGGCTGGGTATTTTTGGCCCACAATGAAGGCCGATGCTGAGGAGATGGCGAGATAATGCTTGCAGTGCCAAAAGCATGGTCCGTTTATCCATCAACTTGCAGAGATTATGACCACGATGAGCGCCCCGATCCCTTTGCGCAGTGGGGTATTGACTTGGTTGGGCCAATGTCACAGGGAACCGGACAGCGAAAATTCTTGATTGTGGCGGTCGATGACTTCACGAAGTTGGTGGAGGCCGAGCCATTGGGCAAAATCATAGTGGAAAAAGTCATACAATTTTTATACAACAACATTTGCTGCAGTTTTGGAGTTCCGAAGGTCCTAATATCCGACAATGGAACACAATTCAATGGCAAGCGGATTCGGGCATGGTGTGAGGATATGAAGATCGAGCAGCACTTGGCCTCTGTGGTACACCCCCAAGCTAACAGACATGTCGAGATAACCAACAGAATTATCTTAAAAGGGCTAAAGACGAGACTGGAGAAGGCTTCGGGGGCTTGGGTCGATGAACTAACATAAGTAATTTGGGCATATCGAAACACCCCGAGGTCGACAACTGGAGAGATGCCTTTCAGCTTGGTTTATGGGATGAAGGCATTGTTACCAGTCGAGGTAGAGTTGTAATCACAAAGATCGAGCACTTATGAGCGAGGACAAAATGAAGAGCTAATGATGGCAGCCCTCAACACAATTGAGGAACATAGAGAGCAGGCCTCGACCAGAGCCGAGGTATACAAACAGAGGATGCGAGCGGCACATGACCGAAAGGTGAAAATCCGCAGATTCCAGGTGGGCAATTTAGTAGGGAAGAGGATTGACGTGCTAAAACATATTGGCAAGCTGGAGCCAAATTGGGAGGGGCCATACCTGGTCGAAAAAGTGCATGCCGGAGGAGCATATTCCTTGAAAGACGGAGAGGGGAGATCCTTGGCCAGGTCATGGAATGTTGCCAATTTAAAGAAATATTATATCTAAAATTTTTCTGTCATTACTGAACCGTTGAAGCAATGTAACTGGCACTTTCCTTAAATGTCAATGGAATTTCTTACTTTATTTCAATGAATTTCCTGAATGGTTCACTTGGGATGCTCTATTCATTTTTTTTTATGGATTTCATGCATGGTTTACTTGGAATCTTTGACATGGTTCACTTGGAATTTTTGGTGTGGTTTAATTGGAATTCGAGGTACGACTGCAATAGCAGGCTGCTCGAAGAAAGAAGAAAAATGTCCTTCGTTTTTTTTGGAACATCCCGCGATAGGGGTGGAAGAGTGGTCGCTTGTTTAGACCATTCCTTGGGGTGGGCAGATAGTCGAAAAAGTCAACGCCTCCGGGTTGGACGACCGCCATGTTACGGACATCCCTTGGGGTGGGCAAGTGTCAAGAAAAAAGTCCCTCATTTTTGGAACATCCCGCGATAGGGGTGGACGAGTGGTCGCTTGTTTAGAACATTCTTTGGGGTTAGAAGGTGGTCAGAAAAGTCTATGCCTTCGGGCTTGATGACCACCATATTTCGAACATCCCTTGGGGTGGGCAAGTGTCAAGAAAAAAGTCCCTCGTTTTTGGAACATCCAACAGTAGGGGTGGGCGAGTGGTTGCTTGTTTAGAACATTCCTTGGGGTGGGCAGATGGTTGAAAAATTCCACGTCTCCGGGCTAGACGACTGCCTTGTTTCGAACATTCCTTGAGGTGGACAAGTGTTAAGAAAAAAGTCTCGTTTTTGGAACATCCCGTGATAGGGGTGGGCGAGTGGTCGCTTGTTTAGAACATTCCTTGGGGTTCATAGATGGTCGAAAAAGTCCACGCCACTGGGCTGGACGACCACCATGTTTCGAACATCCACTGTCGAATCGTTCGGTGCGCTTGAAGAAGAGGGGGCAGTGGTGGACGAGCCCGACATGCTCGAAGAAGAGGGAGCAGAAACGGACGAGCTGGGGACATTCCACTCGACCCCGTTAAATCCCAAATTGGAAAAAGACAAGCAGAGAAGGGGAGGATCGCGTGGCTTGGGGACATCGAAAAGCGACTTTAGAGTCCCGCTGCTGGTCAAGGAACACTCTAAAGTATTCAACCACAAGGGGTGATCAGGGGGCAGATTTGGATTGCTTTTAAAGTTAGTAGAGACGGAGGGGATAGCATCCCAGATTGCACCATGATCGAGGGAGCCATCAAAGCCTGGGGCCTGAATTTGCTTATCCGCTTCCTCCATACTGACAGTGTAGAAATCAAAAGCCAAGGTCGAGGCTTCCTTCAAAAATGCGGTCGAGCACATGTAGTCCATAACCAGTTGCTCGCAATATCTCTGAAGGAAGAGTTGACCGAGATGGGATTTCCATAAAGCCTATCGAGCTTGCTCCACAGTCGCAATGATCGCCCCCTGCGCATCTTTCTTCTTGTTGGCCTTCTCCAGCTCGAGCTCGCGGTCCTTATCCATAAGATCGTCCTTATAGCGACACTCATTTTTCTTGAGCTGCTGAGACAGGTCATGGCGTATGTCCTGCAGCTCACGGTTCTCAGTCTTTAGCGTTCTGTTCTCTTGCTCGAGGCGCCGAACATCACCTTCGAGCACTGGCAAAGGTTGACCAGAGCTTTCCAAGGTCTCATTTTGAGCAGAGGAACGACAGAGTCAAGGGTCTGCAAAGGAGTCATATTAAGACTAACACAAAATTTAGAGAACAAATAAGATTACACGCATGCGAAAATACAGAATCATACCTGGGGTTAAGGCACAGAAGGCATATTCACCTTGGTCTTTGCGTTCAGTAGCCCAACGGTGGGTATCCTCGATGGGCAAGAAGCCCATGAGTCGTGCCATGCCTTCCTTTGGGCTCGCGGATACCAAGGAAGAAGATGAAGGTTGAGTCAAGGGCTGAGAGAAACGAAACTCGACGGTTTTCACCTTGAGGTGCTTGTGGTGAGGTTGTTTGCCGGTATTATCGACCACCTCGAGAGGATCGGGAATGACCACCTCAGAGCAAGGACTTTTTTGGAGGAGTGGTTGGCAAACTTGCTCGACTGGTTGGAGGGGCAGTCTGACTGACGTGAGGAGAGGAGGGCACCTTCTATTTGGTTGATCCGAGGGAGGCTCTGGGCTGGTCGCCCTTGGGAGGAGCGTCCTTGGTCGACATGGCGCCCGTAGCTTTGTCGGAGTTGATAGAAGGGGCCTTGGTTGAAGACCTCTTTTCGGAGGACTTCTTTATTTCAGGTTTGTGCAAGAATCCTTCTGCATGAGTTCAATAGGCGTTAGCATAGAAATATACAAAGGTTAGCCACAACATACAAGTAAATAAGAGATAAATTCTTTAGCATTACGGCTGACTACCTCGAGGTATGCTTGAAGTGTCGATGCGGATATCGCCCAGGGTTTGGTTGAGGGGAGGAGAATAAGTGATGTAGAGAATATGCAAGAATGTGAAGAACAAGCACAGTTGTTAGAATATAGTTTTTATTTTGATCGATAAAAACTAATTCTCTTCTGCGCAGGAAGAGAACATATAAAAACAAGAGACCAACATACCCTAACTACTAATAAAAGACTAACAATAATTATTAAAATTCCCCAAAATAATAATAAGACTATCTAAAAGAAAGACTACTAATAATAAACTAGATATGAAGGCAATCAAATTTATTCGAAAATGCTATCGCGGTCTCGTCTCCATCATCCTCTCCCGGTTGGGAAGGATTTGGCCGTGAATCCGAACTGGTCTTGTCTCCGTCCGAATTATCACCAACGAATGGCACCAAGTGTGTAACACCCCGCTTTCAACACGTTGAAAAATTAGAGTAATTTTTCTCGCTTTTCAAAACTAATAACAAAAGTTGAATATCCTCATGATGTTCCATTTCTTTTCTTTTATTTATAATCATACTGAAAGATATTGATTTAAGACTTAATTTTTGAAACCGTAATGTCAAATCATTGTTTGAGAATATTTAAACTCTATCACACATTTTGATTGTTTATTAGCATCAAATACTGAATCATAGAGTATTCAACATGTGAAAATTTAAAGATAGCGGAAACGTAAACTTGGTTTATTGTGTGTCATTATTTATTACAGAACACATGAATGTCCTTTATTTGCCATTAAAGCTTGATCACCTTCCCATTAATGGAAAGTGAGTACATCATAATGGTACTCCGTGAAAAACCCAACATAACATTCATAATCATTATGACATTAAATAATCTGGCATATATGCATATAACTAAAATAACTGGCATATAAATATAAATAACTTCTTTCTGCTTTCGGACACTTGGCCGATATCATGTGCACACTCTGATGTTAGAACACACTTGGGTTAAATCAGAACCGGGCTTAAGGACACTTGGCCTTTACACCGGTGATCATTCATATAGACCTGAACTGTTAGGTCATTTCCACACTTGGGGAAAATCATTTCTTTCGTACATACCTTGGCCTTTTATACCGAGAAATAAACATATGTAAATCCCAGTATAGGGTTCCCACCTTTTCTGCTGAATAGTGGAAAGGCTGATAAACTTTGAAATATTGAGTCTCGAATCCTCAAGCTGTACATAATTAAAATATGTTAAGTCTTATGCTCGAAATTCTTTAAAAATAAAAAAATATTGTCATATGCTAAATTGTTTTTCATTTACTTTTAATCTCATTCAAAAAAAAAAAATCTTAATTTAAAGCGAACACACAAGAGTTCTCGTAAAATATTCTAATTCACCGGAACACTCTAAGATTCTGGAATTTGTCCTAAGTTCGTAATTAGACCTGATATACTTAAACTGAATTAGTTTGGCTCGAAAAGATACTTAATTTTTGAAAATAAAGTGTGACCGAAATACTCGAACCAAAATTGACTCGAGGCGTCGGTCGAACTAACCGGTTCACTAACTGGTTGGACCGCCGGCTCACTATGGGTCGGGCAGTCGGGTGCTGGCTCGGACTGACCAGCTAGGTCCCTCGCAAGACCTCCTGTTGCACTGGCGCGGCGCAGGGCACGACTAGGTGCGACCGAGAGCTGTTGGGCGCTGCGGGGCGCTGTCAAGAGCTGTCGCGCCCTGCCGACTGTTGCTGAACGCACTGGCACGCTGGCATGCGAACTGGGCTTATTGGCGTGCTACTGTGCACTGCCGAGGTCGAATGGACGCACAGGCGTGATGCTGTGTGCTGTCGTGCATGCACTGTGCCCATGCACATCGTGCGACTGGGTACGCGCGCGCTGCCTGGGCGCTGCTGGGCCACTACATGCACGCTGTCGGCACACTGCGCACGCTACGTGCGGGCAGTGCACACGACCGACACCTTGTCGGCCGTCTAGTGACTTTTCTGGTGACAACCAATTTAATCCAATATAACATGATCTAAAACACTTAAATATGGCAAGAAGCACTAGGATACCTCGGTTGGATTTGGAAATGGTTCGGTGGTCAAAATCGAGCTATTTTGAGTTCTAGGTCACCGAGGCACTAAACTCTTTTCAACCTAAGACCTATGTCTGAGTATATATCTACATATATCATGACTTTGAGTGCTAAAAACATAGCAAATACTCACGTAAACAAGGATATGGACCGGTGACCAAAATTAACCTAATTATTCTATTTCTAGTTGACCGATCATTTGAACACGAAAAATGATGAAATTTTACAAGCATCATACACCTGATTTATAATGATTTATGGAGTAGTAAACTCGGCTTTAGCACGCATAGAAACTAGATTTCTGAATTTAAGCCTTAATTAACCTAAAAATCAAAATCCTCCATACTACACGTGCATGCATCATTTTCAATGCTTGGTTATCCTTAAAATATCATACTTAGATAGAAATAATGTTTTGTAGAAGTGTTTAGCTTCAATTAATATCGAAAGTGAAACAGAGGGAGCTCTTGGTCGTTCTAACGAGGTCTCTCGGCAACTACGATGCTCGGTTGAGTGGAGGGCTATGAAGGCTGATTAGTAGTGTCCCTTAGGTTGTATATAGCTTATGGTTTCGATATGGCCCGCGAGAACTTGAAGAGAATCACCCGTTGCTCGGTGTAGACTCGGTATGCACCATTTAGGCTCGAAGAAGACTCACCGGACCTTGGTCTGTTTTCTCTCGGGGTTGAGTGGATTTTTCTAAGTGTTTGTACGTCTTCCATGTTAGGATCTATGAGAATCTCGTTATGCACAAATCACGAATTCAATAGCAAAACGTAAACCTATGCGCAGCGGATCTAAAGGTTTGCGTAGAGAATTTACGGCTTAAAATTTATTGCGATCTGGTTGATCTTCTGGATGGCCGTACACAACACACGAATGAAAAGTAGACTACAAATCACGTCCTAGGGTTGCACAAACAAGATCGGATCAAAAATGGATCAAACGGGTGCAAAAATAGAAGAAGACAAGTTGCAGTCCTGGGAGCTTGCGGCGGCGCATGAGGGCGCGTGCGGCGTCAGATGGCGGCGATCTCGAACACCTCTTAATCTTGTACCGGTGGAACAATGAGAATAAGATAAAGCTCGAATGGGAATTGAGAGAGAGAATATGGGGGCAGCCGAATTTGCGTGTGATTATGAACTCTATTCTCTTCCCATGAGCTTAATGATGTCTATATAGAGCTGCAGTAGGGCCCCTTATGAGATTAGGATTAAGCTCCTTAATTAATTAAAATACTTGTGGGCCAAGCCACTTATTTTAATTAATTAAATAATATTAAATGGGCCACTAACATAATATTATTGCATTCCCTTTTCATAGCGCAATTTACAATTGAGACTCAAATAATAATTACTCGATTTATCTCTCCATGTTTAAGATATAATGTCCATTAATTAATTCGATTACTGACAATCTGGAATTAATTAATTTATTATTATTTCACCGAAGCTAGTGCTCGCTCATCACATTATTACTATGCTGGAATTTAATCCACCTGCAGGGTTTAGCATAATAATCCTTCATGAACTCACTCCGAGGACATCATCAAACTAACGCACATGGTGACCGTAAATATCCTAACAGCACATCCTACATGCAACAATATTACCCAAGACAGTGAGTCTATTGGCCCAGTTCACTAAGCCTCACCCGTGTGAATCAAAGTAATAAGTAATACACATATATGCCTGTTTAATATCTTACGGGTTAAGAGTACGCAGTAATTAACCGAGGCCTAGTTCATTTACGACGATCAGTATAAAACGAACTGCTCCTCTCTGGGATTCTGTTCAATACATAAATGTACTGGTGCAACTAATCAGTCAAGACAAAATGTACGGTTGACACTACAACCGTTCATGATGGGGTGGTCATGTTCATCTGGGTTGTGCACCAATTATTCTTGTTTCACGAGTAACTGATTGCATGCTCTTCGGTTCGCCGGATGACGACCCAAACTATCTAATGTAAAACAACAGAATGTAGAACTTGTTTAATCAAACATGTTTCTCATTCATAAAGGGTAAAAGTGTAATATCATCCAAAGCTAAGCTTTCAGTATATAACACTAACAATCTCCCACTTATACTTAAAGTTTTCGCTTTTACAAGTATATTACTATCAATCCGTTATTCTAAAAGACCTATGTCGATCCTAACGCCATGCACTTGACTCTCATTCCTGTCACGTGTTTGACGAAGACCTTCTCCAACAAAATCTTCGTGAAAGGATCAGCTAGGTTGTCCTCAGATGCAATCTTGGCAACATCAACATCTCCTCTACCAACTATCTCTTGGATCAGATGGTAGTTGCGCTCTATGTGTTTACTTGCTCTGTGGGCTCGTGGTTCCCTTGAGTTTGCTACTGCTCCACTGTTATCACAGTACACAGTGATACCACGTGGCAAACTCAGAATCACCTCTAAGTACACTAAGAAGTTTCTGAGCCAGAATGCCTCTTTCGCTGCCTCTGAAGCTGCTATGTACTCGGCTTCCATGGTGGAGTTTGCCACGCATTTCTGCTTAGCACTCCTCCATGAAATGGCTCCACCTCCCAAGGTAAACACATAACCTGAGGTTGACTTACTCTTGTCCCTATCTGATTGGAAATCAGAATCATTGCAACCCAGAGGTAACAAGCTGTCTGCACGGTAAACTAACATGTACTCCTTAGTCTTTCTCAAGTACTTGAGTATATGCTTCACCATAGACCAATGTTCGCTACCCGGATTACTTTGATATCTAGATACTAAGCCAACGACATAGCTGATATCTGGTCTGGTACAAAGCATAGCATACATAAGACTTTCTACTGTCGATGCATGAGGAATTGTCTTCATGTCCTCAATCTCTTGAGACGTCTTGGGAGACATCTCCTTAGAGAGAGGGATTCCTTTCCTGAAAGGCAAGGTACCTTTCTTGAAATCTTGCATGCTGAACCTAGCCAAGACAGTATCTATGTATGATGACTGGGACAAGCACAACATTCTCTTCTTACGGTCTCGTACGACCCTAATACCAGGAATGTGTCCTGCTTCTCCTAAGTCCTTCATATCAAACTGCTTAGACAACCATGCCTTTACGTCTGCTAACTCCTTCTTATTGTTTCCAATAAGAAGTGTCATCTACGTACAACACAAGAAACACCACCATGCTCCCACTGATTTTCTTGTACACACAATTCTCATCCGGACAGTGAGTGAACCCGTACGACTGGATCACCTCATCGAACCGAATATTCCAAGATCTCGAGGCTTGCTTCAATCCATAGATGGACTGATTAAGCTTACACACTAGATGCTCACGACCTTTTGCAATGAATCTCTCTGGTTGTTGCATATAGATGTCCTCCTGAAGGTTTCTGTTAAGGAAATCCGTCTTGACGTCCATCAGCCGACCTCATAGTCCATATGAGCGGCTACAGCCAAGAGAATCCGAATGGACTTAAGCATAGCTACTGGCGAAAAGGTCTCATCATAATATATACCCTCAATCTAGGTATAACCTTCGCAACAAGCCTAGTTTTGAAGGTTTGCACCTCCCCATCCGATCCTCTCTTTCTCTTGTAGATCCACTTGCATCCAATGGGTCGTACCCCATCAGGTGGTTCTACAAGATCCCAGACCTGATTAGAGTCCATATACCCCATTTCAGCATTCATTGCAACTTTCCATGAATCTGCATCTTTATCTTAGGAATGCCTCGTTGTAGGTTCTCGGTCCGATTCTAGGTTTCCTGGAACTGAGCCCTTAGACTCTCTAAGACCTATCCATCGGTCGGGTAACTGAGAAACTCTCCCACTACGACGAGCTATCAGTGTGCCGTGTTGCAGTATTATGTGATGTATCTACTTACGCACTCGGTGGAGAACTGTCAACTTCACCCCTCAACTCCTCTAAGACTAGTCTACTAGCGGGCTTGTGATTCATAATATAGTCTTCTTCCAAGAATCTAGCGTTCGTGCTAACGATCACCGTCTGATCCTCGGGATTATAAAATAATCCACCTTTCGTTCCCTTGGGATAGCCAACAAACACTCGTGCTTCCGAACGTTTCTCCAACTTGTCAGCTTCCTGCACTAACACGTGTGCAGGACTACCCCATATTCGAAACTGTGAGAAACTGGGCTTGTGCCCTTTCCACATCTCATAAGGAGTAGTTTCTACCGACTTTGAAGGAACCATGTTCAGAATATACCCAACCGTTTCCAGTGACAATCCCCATAACGAATCTAGTAATCTAGAATAACTCATCATCGACTTAACCATTTCCATAAGAGTCCTATTTCTTCGCTCTGCAACCCCGTTCTGCTGGGGCATGCCGGGTGCAGTCAATTGAGATTCAATCCCAACTTCTGATAAATATGTCCTGAACTCTCCAAAGAGTTATTCGCCACCTCGATCAGATCGAAGTGGCTTGATACTTTTACTATGTAGCTTCTCCACAACTGCCCCATACTCCTTGAATTTCTCAAAGATTCAGACTTGCAGTGCAACAGATAAATGTACCCAAATCTCGAATAATCATTTATAAATTAGACAAAATATTCAAAACCTCCTCTAGCCTGGATCGACACAGGACCACATAAATCAGAATGAATCAATCCTAGCACTTCTTGGCTCATATACCCCTTTGCCGTAAATGACCTCTTAGCCATCCTACCTTCTAGGTATGATTCGCAAGTTGGATAATGCTCTTTCAATGGACCGAGAAGTCCACTGGCCACTAACTTTTGAATCCTCCTAAGGTTGATGTGCCCAAGTCTAAGGTGATATGCTTGATTCATACTCGAAGATTTCTTCCTCTTATTAGATTTAGTCATGACATTATTCAATTCAGTTTGTTGCAGTGTGGGAGAGTTTGGTTTAAGAACATACAAATTGCCAACTAATGAACCAGAACAAATGAAACGCTTTTCATAACGAATAACAACCAAGTCATTAAACATAAAGGAAAATCCATCTGAAACAAGTTTAGAAACTGAAACAAGATTCTTTATAAAACTAGGAACATAAAGACAATGTCTCAAAACCAAAATACTACTATCAAAGACACTGCAACAGCCGCCACTTTTGTAGCATCGCCCATGTAGACGGTGATCTCTCCCTCCCTAAGTCACGTGGTTTCCTAGAACCCCTGCAATAAATTGCAGACATGATGCTCCAGTATCTACATACCTAGTTCTGGTGGATCCAACCGCTAAACATTTTCTACGACATTAACGAGAGAGTTACCTTTCTTGAGGAGAGGGTAGTCGACCTTCCAGTGTCCTGACTTATTGCACTTGTGGCATCTACCTTTCGACTTCTTTGCCACAGACTGAGGGGGCGGTCGCTGGACCACCGGGGCATCCTGCACCTTTGCCTTTCTTGCAGACTTCTTTCTCTTCCTGCCCTTGTGAGGCCTGGAAGGTCCTGCCTGCTCGGCAACTAGTGCATGAGGCGCCTGAGTGAATAAGGCCTCCGCCGACTGAAGCTCTGCTAGCAGTTCTGGGAGAGCCATATGTATATTGTGCATGTTGTAGATCAATCGGAACTGATCAAAGCTCTTCGACAGAGATTGGAACATGATATCAATCTGGGTTTCCCCGCCGATAAAACCTTCCATAACCTCAAGCTCATTGAGCAGCGCTATAAACTTGAGAGCATGCTTTCTTACGGGTGTGCCCTCTGCCATGCGCATAGCCATCAGAGCACTCACAGCCTCTTGCCTAGCAGCCCTAGACTGGTGTCCGAACAGATTCCTGAGATTGAGAAGTATATCTGCCGCAATGTTCATAGACTGATACTGATGATGAAGAACATTTTTGACATAGATGCCAGAATGCAACACTTCGCCATCTCATCAGCCTTTTTCCACCGGACATACTCCCCTTTCTCCTGCTCAAGAGCATCAACCGCGGGCTCTGTCGAGCAAGCCTCAGTGATCGCAAACTTATAACCCTCAGCAGTCAACACAATGTCTAAGTTCCTCTTCCAATCAATGTAATTAGGACCAGTAAGTTGATTTTCTTTTAGAATGACAGATAACGGATTGAACGACATGATGAATATCTGAGAAACATGAAAATAATTTTACAAATTAAACACATTTGAATTTAACTGCTAATATTGGCATCCTCAAAACAATATTAACTTAAATTCACCGACATCTCAAAACACCAAGAGTTAATGCATGATACGAGGGTAACCCTACATAACTCAACATTCGCAAGAGAGGGGCTTTCAAGGGCCCATTAATTTCCATAAGTGAAAACCAAATTCATGACGAACGAAATTAATAGTCGGTCTCCATTTGGCCATGCAATAAATTCAGGGACCCCGAGGGGAGTTATAAATAAATCGCATTCTAAGTGAATCCCATTTCTCGATCTTGAGTTCATACGAATTCGATTATACGTCATCCGAGGGGAAGCCCGTACTCTCTCATAAGACTCCCTCTAATCGTCTAATTTAGAAATTTGTCCTGGTAATTACCTACAATAATTTTAGCGATGTCACCTGAGGGGGAGCCCACAACCGCAATTAATTGATTTACCGACAAATTAGAAATGGAGGCCTTAGGAATTTTACAATTAACTTTAATTTAAAATCCCTTCTTAAACTTAGTATAATTTAAACGAGGATTTTTACTTATTTGAATATTTATGCAATTCTAAATTAATCCTATGTAAATGCAATAATTAATTAACATGCATAAATAAATATGTGATTCTAAATTAACCCCATGCAAATACAATAATTAATTAACATGTATAAATAAATAAATAAATAAATAAATAATGGCATAATGAATTTAAATAAATAAATAAATCTACTATTATGACCATTAAATATTGAGTTCCCATAAACAAGGAAACCTTTTATATTCTTTCCCTCTTCATCTGGAACTCCCACTGCAGTAGAATCCTGGTTGATATCATACTGCTTGGCCACCAAGTAAACCTCTCCACCGCTGCCGCCGGTGGTCGGAAAAAATAATAAATTTTTTTTCGCGCGCATCTCTGGGCTCCAGTCTGATTCCTTTTTCGAGGCTCGCTGATCTCTTGTAATATCCAGGTAATTAATCCATGATTACAACACGAAAAGTATAATTTACAAAATTATATAATCTGATCCTAGATCCAACGAATGGATGTACATGTTTTCTAAACAAAATAATAAATCTATCCGGTCAACCCCCGAGCGAATAATTATTACAAACATTCATCCATCAAATTTGCTCGACATGTCCGAGGATTTAAAAACAAATTTAAAACCATACATCACATTCATCAACATTCATGAAACACATAGTCGGCCATAATAGTGGATTAAACTAATTTCTGCAAAACCGAGCTATGCGAATATAGTCCAATATATGGTTGCGTTTGAACACATCTTGATAAATAAAGCCGTAAAAAATCGATCTTGTACACAAAGAATTAAACCAAGTGCTTTGATACCACTTATTAGGATCTATAAGGATCTCGTTATGCACAAATCACGAATTCAATAGAAAAAACGTAAACTTATGCGCAGCGGATCTAAAGGTTTGAGTAGAGAACTTACGGCTTAAAATTTATGGCGATCTGGCTGATTTTCTGGATGGTCATACACAGCACACCAATGAAAAGTAGACTGCAAATCGCGTCCTAGGGTTGCACGAACAAGATCGGATCGAAAGCCGGATCAAACAGGTGCAAAAACGAAGAAGACAAGTTGCAGTCCTGGGAGCTTGTGCCGGCTCGTGAGGGCACGTGCGGTGTCGGATGCGGCGATCTCAGCGATGTTGGAAAGCTCTCATCGAGACGGTCGTCTAGGTATGCTGCATGTCTTGATCGGACCTCCGGTTAGTTCTGTACGATAAAATATATTTCGTCTCAGTTTACCTACAGATCTTCTACTGTATATCTCAAACACCTCTTAATCTTGTACCGGTGGAACAACAAGAAGAAGATAAAGCTCGAATGGAAACTAAGAGAGAATATGGGGGCGTCCGAATTGGCGTGTGATTATGAATTCTATTATCTTCCCATGAGCTTAATGATGTATATATAGAGCTACAGTAGGGACCCTTAGGAGATTAGGATTAGAGCTCCTTAATTAATTAAAATACTTGTGGACCAAGCCACTTATTTTAATTAATTAAATAATATTAAATGGGCCACCAACATAATATTATTGCACTCTCATTTCCTAGCCCAATTTACAATTGAGACTCCAATAATAATTACTCGATTTATCTCTCCATGTTTAAGATATAATGTCCATTAATTAATTTGATTACTGACAATCAAGAATTATTAATTTATTATTATTTCACTGAAGCTAGCGCTCGTTCATCACATTATTACTATGCCGGAATTTAATCCACCTGCAGGGTTTAGCATAATAATCCTTCATGAACTCACTCCGGGGACATCATCAAACTAACGCATACGGTGACCGTAAATATCCTAACAGCACATCCTACATGCAGCAATATTACCCAAGACAGCGGGTCTATTGGCCCAGTTCACTAAGTCGCACCCATGTGAATCAAAGTAATAAGTACTACACATATATGCCTGTTTAATATCTTAAGTACGCAGTAATTAACCGAGGCCTAGTTCGTTTACGACGATCAGTATAAAACGAACTGCTCCTCTCTGGAATCCTGCTCAATACATAAATGTACTAGTGCAACTAATCAGTCAAGACAAACTATACGGTTGGCACTACAACCGTTCATGATGGGATGTTCATGTCCATCTGGGTTGTGAACCAATTATTCTTGTTTCGCGAGTAACTGATAGCATGATCTTCGGTTTGCCCGATGATGACCCACACTATCTAATGCAAGACAACAGAACGTAGAACTTGTTTAATCTAACATGTTTCTCATTCATAAAGGGTAAAAGTGTAATATCATCCAAAGCCAAGCTTTCAGTATATAACACTAACATTCCATGCTTGTTCTTCAGAGTTGGTGTTATAATGAATGCATTAAATTATGGTCCTTTTGGAATTTTCCTCTCACTCCATCTTCTCTCCTTGGTCTTGATGCCAAAACATGATAAGGTAGGCTTATCTTACCTTTAGCTGACTTATCCTGGTGATAAGACTCAAGTTGCTCGGAGAAAAATGTCAAAAATTGGTTTGGGCCCCGGTTGGGCCCTGCTGGCGCTGGGCACGCGTTGTCTGCGCTGCAGGCCGCGCGTTGGGCTGCGCTAGCGGCCTGCGCACTGGCCTGTGCGTTGGGCTGCACACTAGGCTGCGCTGCGGGGCTAGCGGGCGCGCCGACTGCTAGGTCATGCTGCGCTGCCCGCTGCGGCCTTACTAGGCTTTGTTGCGGGACGCGCTGGGCCACGCTGTCGGGCTTGCTGGGCCGTGGCTGCGGGTTGTGCTATCACACATGGGCTGCGCGCGATTGTTGGGCCTTGGCTCGTTTTGAGTTTGATTCGACTTTGATTTGGGGTTCGATTTTCTGTAATAATTCGAAAATACTTGGACTCGATATCCCAGCTTAAAATATTTTTTCTTCAAGTTATGAAGGAATTTTTTCCGAGACTTGTACTAAAAATTTATTCGGCTTCGAGATGACGTTTCTTCTGAATTTTTTGGACTTTAACTGGAACGTAAAACTTTATAAATTTAATAATTTATAGTCCGAAACTGAAACTGAGTGTTTATGAAGAAAAATTAGCTTTAAACTCGAAAGCTAATGACACATATTATTAATAAAAATACTGGGGTGTTACAATCTACCCCCTTAATTTATTTCCGTCCTCGAAATATAATAATTGTAATTAAAATACTACAGCTCAGTCTTAGGCAATCTGATTCTACTGTTAATAATTGACAATCTTATCCACCATTCACGCAATTATCAAATTTGATATGGTTTTTAATTCTATCACAAATCTTGTCCCCAATATCTCTTATATTCTGACAGATATATATAAATGTACAATTGTATCTCATACGCTTCAATATATTATAAATCGGTTGTTAACTCCAACGGTTCTTCTCAAGCCATGGTCTAAATTCTCCAATGGATTTAGCTCTCTCTAATATCCGAGAATTTTATCCTGTTATTCCTATAAACATGGTAAAAAGGATATAAAATTCTCGGTTAGAAAGATTGAGGATGCTAATGATTTATGGAATTCCAACTGACATTCGTTGGTTGATTGAAGCAAATGTTCGCCTATCTGGTGAGTTTCTGAATTCTTACCACTTTATGCCAGGCATGGGTAAAAGTAGTTTTGCAAATAAAAGAAGAGCAAAAAGACTAGGTGGTTGTTACAAATGTGCTCGATGGACTTGTGACACACGATGCACATCTGTGGGGTTCGTGTCCAAAAATCGAGAAGATAAAATAACTTTATAAGGAATGGCCTGCGTAAAGAATCATTGAATCACATAATTCAACAAATTCTTGATGCACATTCTAGTGGTTTTGTACATCGTGAATTTAATTCCGTTATGGGCACAATTAAAAGATGAAATAGAACGTTATAGTCTTGAAAATATTGCTACTGAGGATACAGTTTGTAATAACTGTTACAGCTAATATTTCAATCAAGAGATTACTGCATCGTGCATCTTATCTCTACTAACAGATAAATTATGAAAATTTATCATTATCTGACAATGCTCATAGTCAGAATAATACTATTCATCTTTTATCGTTTTCCCACACTCTTAGTTTATATATAGTCATTTCTTCTTCATTCTCCCTATCTTATTATAAATACAATGGACATTTGCTGAATCTTCTCAAGAAGTTAAATCTCTTCCATCGTTAAAAACCATATGTGTTCTTGGGGGTTCTAAACATATTGACTCTTCTGCTCAAAGCATTGAAATTGTTCCCCTATTAGTGGGAGAACTAAGTATTCACAAGATAAATATCTTGTATGGGGGTACTAGCATGACATTCTTTGACAGTCTGCTTCTGACTGGAAGATGCGTCACCGTAGAAGTAAAAAGTGTTATACCTTTTCGCCTACTAAAGTTGTCAAAGATTCTTCTAGTTTGATGCTAACTCATATTATTTCTGATTGTATAATGTACATGATCAATAATAGTGATGCCTTTATTATCCTTCCAGGTGGGTACAGGACTTTGATAACTATGTTTACTGTTGCTTCTTGGGCTGACATGAAGTTTCATAACAAACCTATAGGATTGTTGAATTTCCATAACTTTTCGAAGACTTGCTTGGATTTCTAGATAAAGGTTTGTATCAATATTTTATATTTGCTTCAACTCGAGATATATTCACGCAGCGCCCAGCACGCGCACAGCGGCCCAGACAGCGCGCCTGTGAAGGTGGGCATGTGTTACAAATCAAAAACCCGCCGCCTCCGTCCTCTGCAACCCTGCCTGCATCGTCCCCGAACTCCTCTCCATCGACCCCGCCGACCTCCCCCGTCGAAGCACCGTCTGGATCCACTGCTCCCCCGCGGTCGATCGCCGCCTCCCAAGGCGGTTCTGCTCCGGCTCCAAGTGCAACTGTTGGATTCAGCGTAGCCACCGCCGGATCCGTCGCCCAGATTTACGAGCTCCGACGAACTAGAACGGAGTCGAGAATTGAGCACTTAAAATAGAATAAAGTTATCTCTCTTTTACTATTTTAATAACAGATAATTTTATATCTGGTTGTCTCTATTTTTTCCCTCAAAACTTGTTTCTCTATCTCTCGTACTTTTCTCTTTTATGCAGTATATCCTCTTCCTTCAACAATTCATATTTATCTCTCTCACACAACTAACACACACACACACACACGTGTAATATACACAGATACATGTAGGGTTCGATATACTGTACGGAACAGAGTTTACAGCGGAATTTAAAATTTTTA
>CACSLK010034108.1:9489593-9515482 GCA_902706635.1 Striga hermonthica | reverse complement strand
CTGGGTACGCGCGCGCTGCCTGGGCGCTGCTGGGCCACTACATGCACGCTGTCGGCGCACTGCGCACGATACGTGCGGGCATTGCACACGACCGACACCTTGTCGGTCGTTCGATGACTTTTCTGGTGACAACCAATTTAATCCAATATAACATGATCTAAAACACTGAAATATGCCAAGAACCACTAGGATACCTCGGTTGGATTTGGAAATGGTTCGATGGTCAAAATCGAGCTATTTTGAGTTCTAGGTCACCGAGGCACTAAACCCTTTTCAACCTAAGACCTATGTCTGAGTATATATCTACATATATCATGACTTTGAGTGCTAAAAACGTGGCAAATACTCACGTAAACAAGGATATGGCCCGGTGACCAAAATTAACCTAATTATTCGATTTCTAGTTGACCGATCATTTGAACACGAAAAATGATCAAATTTTACGAGCATCATACACATGATTTATAATGATTTATGGAGTACTAAATCCGGCTTTAGCACGCATAGAAACTAGACTTCAGAATTTAAGCCTTAATTAACCTAAAAATCAAAATCCTCCATACTACTCGTGCATGCATCATTTTCAATGCTTGGTTATCCTTAAAATATCATACTTAGATAGAAAAATGTTTTGGAGAAGTGTTTAGCTTCAATTAATATCGAAAGTGAAACAGAGGGAGCTCTCGGTCGTTCTAACGAGGTCTCTCGGCAACTACGATGCTCGGTTGAGTGGAGGGCTATGAAGGATGACTAGTAGTGTCCCTTAGGTTGTATATAGCTTATGGTTTCTATATGGCCCGCGAGAACTTGAAGAGAATCACCCGTTGCTCGGTGTAGACTCGGTATGCACGATTTAGGCTCGAAGAAGACTCACCGGACCTTGGTCTGTTTTCTCTCGGGGTTGAGTGGATTTTTTCTAAGTGTTTGTACGTCTTCCATGTTAGGATCTATGAGAATCTCGTTATGCACAAATGACGAATTCAATAGCAAAACGTAAACCTATGCGCAGCGGATCTAAAGGTTTGCGTAGAGAACTTACGGCTTAAAATTTATTGCGATCTGGCTGATCTTCTGGATGGCCGTACACAACACACCAATGAAAACTAGACTACAAATCACGTCCTAGGGTTGCACAAACAAGATCGGATCGAAAATCAGATCAAACGGGTGCAAAAATAGAAGAAGACAAGTTACAGTCCTGGGAGCTTGCAGAGGCGCATGAGGGCGCGTGCGGCGTCAGATGGCGGCGATCTTGAACACCTCTTAATCTTGTACCGGTGGAACAACGAGAAGAAGATAAAGCTCGAATGGGAATTGAGAGAGAGAATATGGGGGTGGCCGAATTTGCGTGTGATTATGAACTCTATTCTCTTCCCATGAGCTTAATGATGTCTATATAGAGCTACAGTAGGGCCCTTTATGAGATTAGGATTAAGCTCCTTAATTAATTAAAATACTTGTGGACCAAGCCACTTATTTTAATTAATTAAATAATATTAAATGGGCCACTAACATAATATTATTGCATTCCCAATAATAATTACTCGATTTATCTCGCCATGTTTACGATATAATGTCCATTAATTAATTCGATTACTGATAATCAAGAATTTATTAATTTATTATTATTTCACCGAAGCTAGCACACGTTCATCACATTATTACTATGCCGGAATTTAATCCACCTGCAGGGTTTAGCATAATAATCCTTCATGAACTCACTCCAGGGACATCATCAAACTAACGCACATGGTGACCGTAAATATCCTAACAACACATCCTACATGCAACAATATTACCCAAGACAGTGAGTCTATTAGCCCAGTTCACTAAGCCTCACCCGTGTGAATCAAAGTAATAAGTACTACACATATATGCCTGTTTAATATCTTACGGGTTAAGAGTACGCATTAATTAACCGAGGCCTAGTTCGTTTACGACGATCAGTATAAAACGAACTGCTCCTCTCTGGAATTCTGTTCAATACATAAATGTACTGGTGCAACTAATCAGTCAAGACAAAATGTACGGTTGACACTACAACCATTCATGATGGGGTGGTCATGTTCATCTGGGTTGTGAACCAATTATTCTTGTTTCACGAGTAACTGATTGCATGCTCTTCGGTTCGCCGGATGACGATCCATACTATCTAATGCAAAACAACAGAATGTAGAACTTGTTTAATCAAACATGTTTCTCATTCATAAAGGGTAAAAGTGTAATATCATCCAAAGCCAAGCTTTCAGTATATAACACTAACAATCTCCCACTTATACTAAAAGTTTTCGCTTTTACAAGTATATTCCTATCAATCCGTTATTCTAAAAGACCTATGTCGATCCTAACGCCATGCACTTGACTCTCGTTCCTGTCACGTGTTTGACGAAGACCTTCTCCAACAAAATCTTCGTGAAAGGATCAGCTAGGTTGTCCTCAGATTCAATCTTGGCAACATCAACGTCTCCTCTACCAACTATCTCTTGGATCAGATGGTACTTGCGCTCTATGCGTTTACTTGCTCTGTGGGCTCGTGGTTCCCTTGAGTTTGCTACTGCTCCACTGTTATCACAGTACACAGTGATACCATGTGGCAAACTCAGAATCACCTCTAAGTACACTAAGAAGTTTCTGAGCCAGAATGCCTCTTTCGCTGCCTCTGAAGCTGCTATGTACTCGGCTTCCATGGTGGAGTTTGCCACGCATTTCTGCTTAGCACTCCTCCATGAAATGTCTCCACCTCCCAAGGTGAACACATAACCTGACGTTGACTTACTCTTGTCCCTATCTGATTGGAAATCAGAATCATTGTAACCCAGAGGTAACAAGCTGTCTGCACGGTAAACTAACATGTACTCCTTAGTCTTTCTCAAGTACTTGAGTATATGCTTCACCGTAGACCAATGTTCGCTACCCGGATTACTTTGATATCTAGCTACTAAGCCAACGACATAGCTGATATCTGGTCTGGTACAAAGCATAGCATACATAAGACTTTCTACTGTCGATGCATAAGGAACTGTCTTCATGTCCTCAATCTCTTGAGACGTCTTGGGAGACATCTCTTTAGAGAGAGGGATTCCTTTCCTAAAAGGCAAGGTACCTTTCTTAGAACCCTGCATGCTGAACCTAGCCAAGAAAGTATCTATGTATGATGACTGGGACAAGCACAACATTCTCTTCTTACGGTCTCGTACGACCCTAATACCAGGAACGTGTCCTGCTTCTCCTAAGTCCTTCATATCAAACTGCTTAGACAACCATGCCTTTACGTTTGCTAACTCCTTATTGTTTCTAATAAGAAGTATGTCATCTACGTACAACACAAGAAACACCACCATGCTCCCACTGATTTTCTTATACACACAATGCTCATCCGGACAGTGAGTGAACCCGTACGACTGGATCACCTCATCGAACCGAATATTCCAAGATCTCGAGGCTTGCTTCAATCTATAGATGGACTGATTAAGCTTACACACTAGATGCTCACGACCTTTTGCAATGAATCCCTCTGGTTGCTGCATATAGATGTCCTCCTGAAGGTTTCCGTTAAGGACAGCCGTCTTGACGTCCATCAGCCAGACCTCATAGTCCATATGAGCGGCTACAGCCAAGAGAATCCGAATGGACTTAAGCATAGCTACTGGCGAAAAGGTCTCATCATAATCTATACCTTCAATCTAGGTATAACCTTTCGCAACAAGCCTAGTTTTGAAGGTTTGCACCTCCCCATCCGATCCTCTCTTTCTTTTGTAGATCCACTTGCATCCAATGGGTCGTACCCCATCAGGTGGTTCTACAAGATCCCAGACCTGATTAGAGTCCATATACCCCATTTCAGCATTCATTGCAACTTTCCATGAATCTGCATCTTTATCTTAGGAATGCCTCGTTGTAGGTTCTTGGTCCGATTCTAGGTTTCTTGGAACTGAGCCCTTAGACTCTCCAAGACCTATCCATCGGTTGGGTAACTGAGAAACTCTCCCACTACGACGAGGTATCAGTGTGCCGTGTTGCAGTATTTTGTGATGTATCTACTTACGCACTCGGTGGAGAACTGTCAACTTCACCCCTCAACTCCTCTAAGACTAGTCTACTAGCGGGCTTGTGATTCATAATATAGTATTCTTCCAAGAATCTAGCGTTCGTGCTAATGATCACCGTCTGATCCTCGGGATTATAAAATAATCCAACTTCCGTTCCCTTGGGATAGCCAACAAACACTCGTGCTTCCGAACGTTTCTCCAACTTGCCAGCTTCCTGAACTAACACGTGTGCAGGACTACCCCATATTCGAAACTGTGAGAAACTGGGCTTGTGCCCTTTCCGCATCTCATAAGGAGTAGTTTATACCGACTTTGAAGGAACCATGTTCAGAATATACACAACCGTTTCCAGTGACAATCCCCATAACGAATCTAGTAATCTAGAATAACTCATCATCGACCTAACCATTTCCATAAGAGTCCTATTTCTTCGCTCTGCAACCCCGTTTTGCTGGGGCGTGCCGGGTGCAGTCAATTGAGATTCAATCCCAACTTCTAATAAATATGTCCTGAACTCTCCAAAGAGTTATTCACCACCTCGATCATATCAAAGTGGCTTGATACTTTTACTATGTAGCTTCTTCACAACTGCCCGATACTCCTTGAATTTCTCAAAGATTCAGACTTGCGGTGCAACAGATAAATGTACCCAAATCTCAAATAATCATTTATAAATTAGACAAAATATTCAAAACCTCCTCTAGCCTGGATCGGCATAGGACCACATAAATCAGAATGAATCAATCCTAGCACTTCTTGGCTCATATACCCCTTTGCCGTAAATGACCTCTTAGCCATTCTACCTTCTAGGTATGATTCGCAAGTTGGATAATGCTCTTTCAATGGACCGAGAAGTCCACTGGCCACTAACTTTTGAATCCTCCTAAGGTTGATGTGCCCAAGTCTAAGGTGATATGCTTGATTCATACTCGAAGATTTCTTCCTCTTATTAGATTAGTCATGACATTATTCAATTCAGTTTGTTGCAGTGTGGGAGAGTTTGGTTTAAGAAAATACAAATTGCCAACTAATGAACCAGAACAAATGAAACGCTTTCCATAACGAATAACAACCAAGTCATTAAACGTAAAGGAAAATCCATCTGAAACAAGTTTAGAAACTGAAACAAGATTCTTTATAAAACTATGAACATAAAGGCAATGTCTCAAAACCAAAATACTACTATCAAAGATAAAATAACGTCTTCCACTGCAACAGCCGCCACTTTTGTAGCATCTCCCATGTAGACGGTGATCTCTCCCTCCCTAAGTCGCGTGGTTTCCTGGAACCCCTGCAATAAATTGCAGACATGACCAGTGGCTCCAGTATCTACATACCTGGTTCTGGTAGATACAACCGCTAAACATTTTCTACGACATTAACGAGAGAGTTACCTTTCTTGAGGAGAGGGCAGTCGACCTTCCAGTGTCCTGACTTATTGCACTTGTGGCATCTACCTTTCGGCTTCTTTTCCATAGAATGAGGGGGCGGTCGCTGGACCACCGGGGCATCCTGCACCTTTGCCTTTCCTGCAGACTTCTTTCTCTTCCTGCACTTGTGAGGCCTGGAAGGTCCAGCCTGCTCGGCAACTAGTGCGTGAGGCGCCTGAGTGAATAAGGCCTCCGCCGACTGAAGCTCTGCTAGCAGTTCTGGGAGAGCCATATGTATATTTTGCATGTTGTAGATCAATCGGAACTGATCAAAGCTCTTCGACAGAGATTGGAACATGATATCAATCTGGGTTTCCCCGTCGATAAAACCTCCCTTAACCTCAAGCTCATTGAGCAGCGCTATGAACTTGAGAGCATGCTTCCTTACGGGTGTGCCCTCTGCTATACGCATAGCCATCAGAGCACTCATAGCCTCTTGCCTAGCAGCCCTAGACTGGTGTCCGAACAGATTCCTGAGATTGAGAAGTATATCTGCCGCAATGTTCATAGACTGATACTGATGATGAAGAACATTTGACATAGATGCCAGAATGTAACACTTCGCCATCTCATCAGCCTTTTTCCACCGAGCATACTCCCCTTTCTCCTGCTCAAGAGCATCAACCGCGGGCTCTGTCGAGCAAGCCTCAGTGATCGCAAACTTATAACCCTCAACAGTCAACACAATGTCTAAGTTCCTCTTCCAATCAATGTAATTAGGACCAGTAAGTTGATTTTCTTTTAGAATGACGGATAACGGATTGAACGACATGATGAATATCTGAGAAACATGAAAAAAAATTTACAAATTAAACACATTTGAATTTAACTGCTAATATTGGCATCCTCAAAATAATATTAACTTAAATTCACCGACATCTCAAAACACCAAGAGTTAATGCATGATACGAGGGTAACCCTACATAACTCAACATTCGCAATATATAGCTTGTCTTGGCTATTGGTTTATACTAGTGCGCTGCGTCGCATTGAATGGATCACAGTTGAGACGTGTTCTTCAGTTCTGACTATCATGAAGAACCTAGGTCTCGGTGACTCTACTAATTCTTAACCCTAATTGTGATACTTAAATATGTGGGATGTTTGCTTGTTACTTTGATTTACCATGGGTGAGAGCCAAGTATTGGTTCAATATGCTCTGTATCTTGGGTAACAACATTATCTGCATGATATCTATTTATTGGCATTAGGGCACCGTGTCCTGGACATCCAGGTTGATGACGTCCCCTTAAGGAACTCATAAGGATTATCGTATAAACCCTGCAGGTGGATTTTATCCGTACGATAATAAGGTTGAGTGGTACTACTTAAGGAATAAAAGATATTAATTAATTAAAGCAGTCAGAAGCTTTAATAATTAATGGACGTGCGATATCTTAAACACGGGGAATTATATTGAGTCTCATAGAAGCCCTGATTCATTTCGGGATAGGACGGGAGTGCAATATTAATTCTCTAGTGGAATGAATTAATATTTACAGGCCAAATTGTGTTATGGGCTGAACATAAGAATTTGGGCCTGTAGTGAGCCCAAACCCTATACCTTCTAAGAGATCCCTAGTCTGGCCCAAGGACTCTATAAAAGGAGGGATAAGCCCACGTTCTGAAACCCTAAGAGATCAGTTCACGTCTTCAGCCACCACACCAACGTGGGAGAAGAAAGAAGGAAACTTGAGGGGTTCAGAGAAGAACAAAGGCAATCCGCTCCTTTCAACCGTTTGGAGGATCGTCGTCCATCCGGCGTCCAAACGTGGTCGGGACACAGACTAGAAGATCGCTCAGATCGAATCGAAGCCTTGAAGAAAGGTATATCTCTGTTCGTCCTTTAGGAGCGTGCTTAGGTTTATTCGAAATCATGTATGTACATGTTTGGTATCCGATATCGATCCGTGGGTAGGACCGCCTCGTCGGCATGTTCCAGCACTAGTTTCGCGGTGCTTAGGGTTTAATTTGTAGACAGTCTGTGATATGCACATTGTCACGATCCTCACCGGTCCTAACAAGTGGTATCAGAGCAGTTGGTTTAAATCAATTTTGTGCAATGTTCGGACTTTAGAGGCTTATGTGAATTATATGCGTACGAGTGCAGCCATATTTTTGGAATATTATTGCATAACTTGGTTTTGCAGGATAATGTGTATCCACTGTTATGGCCTTAAATGTGTGCTTGTTTATTTATTGCACGTTTTTAAAGCCTCGGACATGTCGAGGAATTTTGGATTGTGAATGTTTGTAATAATTATTCGTCCGGGGGTTGACCGGATAGATTTAATTATTTGTTTAGAAAACATGTAAACTCATCCGTGGGTCTAGGATCGTTATATGTAATTGTTGTAAATTATATTTTGATCGTGTTGATTGCGGATGAACCCGGGCGACCATGCCAACCGAAGATCAACTAGACCGATGGACCTCGACGACTCGATTGATTGCGGACCACCGCGAGATCACGACCGGCCGCACGAGTGTGCATGGAACACGGCAGCTTGGCCGCCAGGTGTTCCAGGTGCGTGACTCACGGCAGTCGGAGGATGATGATCAGTCGTGTGGACCAGGGGGTGTGATCGGAAGAGCCCGAGCGTGGCGGCGCAAGGCACGGTGAACGGGTGCTGTGAGGTGCACAGCAGAACCCGACGATCAACGCACAAGGCGCTGCAGGGAGACGCTCGCGAGCTTGCCGACGACTACTCGACGGCGACAAGCTGGAATCAACAAGAAGTTCGCTGGAATGAGAATTCTAGTCCGATGAGGAAAATTCAGTTCCAATGGGACATGGACTGGATAGTTTCCCAATTCAGCTAGAGATGGAATTAATGGTCATAATAGTGGGGTTTATTTCCGTATTTTATTATTGCTATTAATTGTTATGCATGGTTAATTAATTACTTTGGGGCATGTGATTAATTATAAGAATTGCATAAGTAAAATCCTCAATTAAAAATTATACTAAGTTTGAGAAGGGATTTTAAATTACAGTTAATTGTAAAATTCCTAAGGCCTCCATTTTCGATTTGTTGGTAAATCAATTAATTGAAGTATGGGCTCCCCCTCGGGTGACATCACTAAAATTAATTGTAGGAAATTACCAGAACAAATTTCTTATTATTTCTGATTTGTTGGTAAATCAATTAATTAAAGTAAGGGCTCCCCCTCGGGTGACATCACTAAAATTAATTGTAGGAAATTACCAGAACAAATTATTGAATGGACGATTAGAGGGATTCTTATGAGAGAGTACGGGCTTCCCCTCGGATGACGTATAATCGAATTCGTATGAACTCAAGATCGAGAAATGGGATTCACTTAGAATGTGATTTATTTATAACTCCCCTCGGGGTCCCTGAATTTATTGCATGGCCAAATAGAGACCGACTATTCATTTCATTCGTCATGAATTTGGTTTTGACTTATGGAATTTAATGGGCCTTTGAAAGCCCCTCTCTTGCGAATGTTGAGTACGTAGAGTTACCCTCGTATCATGCGTTACTCTCGGTGTTTTGAGATGTCGGTGAATTTAAGTTAATGTTGTTTTGAGGATATCAACGTTAACAGTTAAATTCAAAATGTTTAATTAGTAAAATTGTTTCGTCATTCTCTAGTTTATTCAAACATGCCTTTCAATCTGTTGTCTTTTATTCTCAAAGATAATTTACTGTTCAAAATTGATTAGAAAATAGAACTTGGATAGTGTCCTAAGTTGTTGGCAAGTACGAGCCGTAGGGCGAGTATATCCAGTGAAAGCAAAAAGGACACAGGAAGTCGAACTGACCTATCCTTAATACAATAAAGGTTAATCTTATTCACTCAGGAATCAATATATTTCTAGAAAATAGAATCGACTGAGTAATAGGTAGATTTCCATCTAAAATGGGTTATGTTACGAAAATGACAGCTATTGCAGTGGGAGTTTTCTGTATATAGAATTATTTGGTTTTGAGTAATTATCTTTGCATACCAAGTTTTAGAAAGAATTCGTTTTCAGTTTCTAAATTGTGTAGGAATATAGTCGTTTTGTTTGATGGCAAGTTTGCTGTCTAGAAAATGAAACGTTTATTCATTTGTACGTGGGTTGATAATAGTTGACTCAAGTAACCAAAAGGTCTCACAAGTGCAATAAATGGAAGTAAGTGACACATCGACTAAAACCAATAAGAGACAAGGCCCCTTAGGCACATTGGTTAAGTTAGTGATGAATTACTAAGAATTTTCAGTTTTTCGTTTTTGGGGTTGTGCAGATAATGGCAAGAGTTTTGAGCAAAGTGCAATCTAAGATTAGTAGATTCTACTTCAAAACGATTATGGACAAGGTTGAAAACCTGTCAAAACATTTTCGAATTTGGAGTATTTTCGGCATTGGCTGAAAAGTTGATACTGATAAGTGACCGCGCGTCGCGACGTGGTAAATTTAAATTTATATAAGTTTTCCTATACTAACCTCTACTAACTAGTAGTAGCGGCGAGTAAGGGTCGATCCCACGAGGAACGGGAATTAAATTGTGACAATTTTTCGTATTAATTGAACTAAACTACGAAAGCAACAAAGATGGGGGGAATTGATTTTAATGAAAATAAAAATAAAAATAACAAAAGAAACAAAAATTAAATAAAATAAGGAAGTCCAGTTTTCGGTTCAGTTATCACCCAATCTAAATTTACCGTTAATCAATTTCGACGCCTTCTTTAAATTGCTAATGAATTACTGACCCTAGCTAACAACAAGCTCTGTTAACCGAATTTTCTCTTACTGAATATTTAATCGAAATAGGCTCTTCGACTGAACCTAACTAGTGGACAACCTAGAATAAGCTCTCTAGATTTAATAAACTAGCAGCTTTAATCTCTAGGAAAATAGACCAGTCTAAGCAATGGACGCACAAGCTCGGACCATTTAACTTATGTTCACGCTACCCTAAGGATGCACGACCTCTAGTTTACTACTAACGAAACGAGACAATAACAATTACGGATTAAAGTCCTGAATCTAGCAATTAAAATATGAACATTCAACGTAGCTGGCCAAACTAAATCAAACATCATAATTCATGAACATTAAACACAGATAACGTGAATCAACTCATCATCAAAATAAATACGACATCTAGATTAATCAACAATAAATTCAAATCCTTAAATTCATAGACAAATTCAAGTTAGGGTTCAACATCTCCTCAAACTGGATAAAAATCCTAACCTAACATACTAATAATGAAATAAAAATAGATAAAAGAGAAGATAGAATTATCCTCTCGTGTGCGGGTGCGGCTTCCCTCCGCGTGTGCTTTTCTTCTCTGTTGCTTGCTCTCTGTCCTGTTCTCTCCGCTTCCTCGCAAAAATTTGGAGTTTGATATGATATGCGTGTGTTTCGTGGAGTCCTTCAAGCGTAATATATGTCCCCCTGGCAAATAAAGAATCCCCATAAATCCGCTTCTCGTAAAAATAAGTCCCCGCTTCTGCTTTTCCCAAATAATTCACGCCCCCAATTAATAATAGTCTCCAGCCACAAAACAATTCTCCCCCTCCAATATGTTTATGTGTCCCCTTTTAATTGGTTAACCCTACTAATCAAATTCTTCCAACACCTCCAAGCGAGACTCACGTTTTCTTTCATAAAATTGCTATGGACCCACACAAATCAGCCCACCTTTTGCCTAACTCCGTATATTGGGCCATTTTATATTCTATTCTTGGACTAATGGGTATTGAGAGCTCGATATTTGACCGCGTTAACTTCCGTCCATGTTCGCGTACACAAACTACTTCAATGACCTGAAAATAAATAAAAAATAATCAAAGAAAATAAATCCATCCAAATAATAAATAAGTCGAAAAATATAAACGTGCGAATAAATTAATTGTATAAAAATACATTATTAGATATATAAAACGTGCACATTTTTCGACCTATCAATAAGATTGGGAAGTAGTTCAGAAAAATCAGTTGTTTTGTGGGATACTCCATAGTAACAAAAAAGTTGGTTTATTTTACAGTACTAAGAATCAGAAGGTAACCGTTAAAACGAATACCTGATTTTTAGAGGAATAAAGAGTGATAAACCAAAGGCCCATTTGTAGAGTTGCCTAAAGGAAAGATAGAGGTGAAAATTCAATCTTCGTTACCGCGTGTATAAACTGTTATACCACAATAAGACTGCAAACACGTGTCTCTTGTAATACACTTTTTCAGAGGTACTTTATCGTAGTGGGAGGATTGCTATGCTGCAACATAGATTTGTGTTGATGAGAGAGTCATGGACTTAGTCTCTAGAATACACGAAGACATGAATTCATGTTCTTGAGAAAAGTCTTTGGATTTAGTCTCTAGTGAATGTGAAATAAATCCCTAGTTCTATGATAAGATGCTCATTGTAGTGGGAGCGTTGCATGACAAACTGCATAGATTCATGTTTTATGAGAGAGTCTTGGACTTAGTCTCTGGTGAACATGGAACTAATCGTTGTTTATACAATGAGAATCTCTGAGACAGTAGATGCAGGAACTTAACAAACAACAATGATTTCTGATGTAGAGTCTTGGACTTTAATCAGATCTGGGATCTTGTAGAACCACTAAGTGGCATAACGCCATTAAGATTGATGGATCTACGAGTAAATTTGTGTAGACTTCACATGTAGGCTTGTTGTGAAATAATGAACTCAGAAAGAAGTTGGATATATTATGAGTTAACCTTTTCACAAGTAGCAACACTCGAGTATATATGAATTTAAGGTTGAGGCCACTTATATATAATATGAGTTTGGCATCATGGATATCAAGACAAGGTCTTGAAGGCAGATTCATGAAGAAGCACCCAGAACGGTTCATTGTAGATTTCTAAGAGCATCTAGTCAGTAAACTGAAACGGTTTACTTGCGGACTGGAGTAAGTGTTGTTAACCGGTACATTTGGTTGATCAAGTCTGTGGATATGATCAGTCACCAAATGAGCATTGTGTGTTTATAAGAAGCGTGGTGGTACTTTTATACTGTGCTTAGACGACACTTCAATTACTTGAAAAAAGGAAAAGGGTGTTGTGAGGCGCAGAGGTAAGATTACCCAAGCAGTTAGACATGAAACATTCAAAAGAATCTACACATGTTCTTAGGATCACGGATCACAAGAAAGCATTGTTGCGATTTTCCCGAACTTCTATCTATGAACTGTCATAAGGTTCATTCGTAGCATATGTGACATAAAGGCAGTTCCTTATACAGCAATAGGAAGCCTAATATGTACAATGCTGTAAATGAGGCCTGATATCTAATTTTTCCAAGGGCATAATTGGTAGATATCGAAGTAATCAGAGTTAGGTGCAATTGGTTCATGGTAGAACATATGATCAAGCACCGTAAAAGGGCTAAGGTTAATATGTAGAGTTACCAAAGGAACCATATGCAGTCTATGAATTACAATAGATTTTGATTTCTATTCAAAGGTGAACAATAGAGTAAAGTCTACTTCGGGATTGTGTTCACTTGTGAGGTGGAACCAAAATTTGGATCCAGAAACCTCTATTGAACTAGGAATGTGAAGATCCTTGTTTGCGCAAGTCAGATCACAATTTGATTGTAATGACAGTTGGTGCAGTTGCAAACAGAAATGATACACAAGTTCATAAGGCAAGTGAACGCATAGAGCAAGTATGACCAGTGCGAGAAATCGCAGAGGGGTAGAGTTTTGTCACCTAGTTACGTCAGTAGACGACCTGGAAGATCCTTTTGGAATTGGCATGCTGGCAAAAGCCGTTGATGACCGTGGTAAGGGATTGGGGAGTCAGATGTATGGCAGTTAGGACAATAGTTCTTTGAGAATAGAGATTGAAAGAAGTATACTAATAAAGCGAAAGCTTTTAAGTATAAGTGGGAGGTTGTTGGTATTTATATTGAAAGTTTGGTTTTAGATGTATTTACACTGGGCCCGTTTGAATGAGAATCATGTTTAATTAAACAAGTCTACGTTCTGTTGTTTTGCTTTAGATATGGTGGGTCGTCATCGGGCGAACCGAAGATCACTTTACAGTTACTCGCGAAACAAGAATAATGGTTCACAACCTAGATGGACATGATCACCCAATCGTGAACGGTTGTAGTGTCAATGGTACAGTTTGTCTTGGCTGATTAGTTGTACTAGTTCACTTTGTGTATTGAACGAACCCCAGAGAGGAGCAGTTCGTTTTATACTGATCGTCGTAAACGAACTAGGCCTCGGTTAATTACTGCGCGCTCTTAACCCGTAAGATATTAAACATGCATATATATGTAGTACTTATTACTTTGATTCACATGGGTGAGGCTTAGTGAACTGGGCCAATAGACCCGCTGTATTTGGTAATATTGCTCCATGTATGATGTGCTGTTAGGATATTTATGGTCACCGTGTGCGTTAGTTTGATGATGTCCCCGAGATGAGCTCATGAAGGATTATTATGTTAAATCTGGCCAGTGGAATTTATTCCGACATAATAATAATGTGATGAGTGGTACTAGTCTCGGTTATAGATGTCGAATAATTTAATTGTCAGCAATTAAATTAATTGATGGACATTATATCTTAAACACAGGGAGGTAAATCGAGTAAATATTATTGGAGCTCGAATATAATTTGGGAATTAAATTGGGTGTTCATTCAATAATATTATTTTAGTGGAGTATACGTATTATTCCTATTTGGGTTTGGTAGGCTTGACCTATAGAATAATCCTAATAGGAGAAGCCCAATTTAATACCTACTTAGGATCCCTGTTGTAGCCTATAAATACATCACATCTCTTGGGATTAGGAGCAGATTTTGAATCACACATTTTGAAGAGTTTCACGCTACCCCATGTATTCTCTTCACTCTCTTGTGTTCTCTTCTTCTTCTCCAAGTAATCCATTAGAGATATATCCGATTTCATCGTCCACCAAGATGATCGGATTAGATGTCAGGTCATACAACAGAAGATCTGAGGTTGTTGAGCGATTTATATATATTTATCCAGCCCCGTAATAAATATATATATTCATCCCCGTAATTTATCTGTAATTCGCGGGGTTGTCCGTTCTACACGAAAAGACAAGATTGTGCATATCAGATATATTGGGAGTGACCGGCGACCGGCGTGATTCCGGTGACCAGCCACCGCGAGACGCCGCTGTGTCGCCAGTCCACGCACCACCACGCGCCGCCACGACATACCTGGTGGATTCACGCGCATCCCAGGTCTCTGGTCCGTTTGCGCAAGCCCAGCCAGCAGGTCCAGTCCGCAAGGAGGCGCCCAGCAACCTTGGCCATTCAGCAGCCCATGCACGCGTAGCCATAGAGTTGGAGGAAGCCCAACTGCGGAGGCCCAACGCGGTGGTAGCCCAACAGAAGGAGGAAAATAGTGCGCGGGCCGCGAGGCCCGTTTCCAGCCCGCACACGGCCCGCTCACCCGCTCTCGTTACAGCTTCGGCCCGTGAAGCCCGCAGGCCAGCCCGCGAGAAGCCCGCAGGCCAGCCCTTCTCCTTGTTAATGGGCCATGCAGAGCGGCCCAATTCCATCCAGGCGCGGCCCAGCAAAGTCCAGCAGCTGCCCAGTGATCTCCCAGTGGCCTAGGCGCAACCAGAATTGGTCCAGCATGCATTCAGTGCGCGAGTTCGGCCCAGAACCGGTTCAACATGCCTTCTGCATCCCGTTCCAGTCCAAATTAAGTCTCGGGAGGTTTGAGATGATCCGACATGGACAGTAAGCGATCCGATAATGCGCAAGGACAAGTCCGGCTGCCCAACAGAGTCGAGGTTTCAGACGATCTCCTCTAACAAAACTCAGAAACGTCTCAGAGTCAGCAAAAATTAAAAACGGTACGCGTTGAACCCTCGCTTCTAATTTCGCTGTGCTTAGGGTTTAATTCGTAGATAGTCCGTGAAATGCACATTATCGAGATCCTAACCGGTCCCAACATTATCAACTGTATCAAACAGAACCGTGTGTTCTGAAGTTACCGGTATTGAGGATAAGTGATGTTGATGATTGTCAATCCTATTAGGATTTCTCGACCTAGTTGATGACTTAGCTTGATGGTTGACTCCGCCACCTGAGCTTGCGAGGATGCATGACACATTCTAAGCCTCATGATGGAGGGAATGTGTACTTGATCTCGAGGTACGTGTGAATTGTGATGAGCGGCGTGATAGGTAGAACCCTACATGTATGGAGGTACCGGTAACCTATTGGACAGAGGGTCCATCACGGAAAGGCCGGGAGGGGTATTCGTCAAAGTCCAGGTGGGGTAGTCAAGTCGAGGGCGAGGCGAATTGGAAGAGGGATACTGAGATTCAGAGGGAGTGCCGAATTTCTTGTTTTGATATTCCCATTTGTATTCTAGTATTTTCTAGTTGTTTTGTTTGCAAATTCCGAGGACGGAATTTCTTTTAAGGAGAGTTGACTGTAATTGCCTGTTTATTTATGAATTTTTTGGGATTATTAATTATTGCAATACTAATTATTATTCATATTAAATGTCTAATTGTTATTTAATTGCTTATTAGTATATAAATATTGCATGTTCTACAAATATGTATATATGTGCCAGTTAATTTTATTTAATTCTGGAAGTCGTTGTTATTAACCGAGCCTTGGAGTACTCGACCCGAACCCGCGCCCGACCCTTGTGTTTTTCCTTGATGGGCAAGTTTTATACCCTAGCATTTTAAATACAAGATTAAACCCTTTTTTTCCCTTACATCTTACGCACGGACTCACCCCAACCCTTTTAATCTCTCATTCTCGATCGTTATCTGAAACAAAAAGAAATCTCGTCTCTCTCACGCTCGACAATCCCTCAGTTCTCTCTCGATCGATAGAAGTGAAGGAGTACGACCGTGCTGCCGTTAACCTCCATCCCACATGTGTATCATCCCTTCATCACCCTAATCCTCAGCCCACGTCAATCTTCCATTGCAGATTTCAAATTCTCGCCAGCGAGGACCAAGAAGCAGCCGGACCAGAAGACTTTGTTTCAGCCTTTCCCAGTCGCGAGTTTCCATCGCGGGGAGTACCTCGCCGTCACCGGAGATACAACCTTAGTGCGATAGCCATAAGCAGACCCCGTCCAATCACCATCCACGAGGAGACCTAGTCTCAGGTCGTAATGAGCAGCGGTGGTGCTTTTTCCGGTGAGTTCAGCCACCCACTTCAAGACTTCCGGAGAAGAGAACTCCATGCCAGCCCGATCACATCGGAACTGCCATCTCAGCCTTTAGTCGTCCCTCCATTGTCGGGCAATAGATGATCTTTCTTCACCATCGCCGACCCGAGCCGGGAGCAGCAAGGTCCCATCCGTTTAACATCTCCATCAAACGACCATAAGCAGCAGTAGCCCGTCATTCGGCAGCGGGCAGCCAATGACTTACGACAGCAAGCCGTGGTCTAGGTTATATTTTCGGTTCGGCTGTCTGTTTCGCAGCATCAGGTTGTAGTGGCCAAGCGAACAGAGTAGCAACTCATCGGACCTTCGTTCGTCAGCCGCTCGAGCTGTTCACCGACAATAGCTGGCCTGTTCTTTCGGCCGAGGAGCAGCAGCAGGAACCTAATGCCATCTCCGAGCAGACCGAAGTCGTGAGTTAAGCAGTTAGACTTGCGTGAGAGTTGCTGAGGGATAGCCGAGAATGACTTCACATCTGAAGCTTCATTTATCTGATACTTTTAGCATTTCGTTTAACTCCAGAAAGAGGTATAAGGCCTGGAACCCTCCTTATTTTAATGTGTTTACGTGTATTATGTGTAGTACTCGATCTATAAACGACATGTGGTATTATATGGTGTTTCGTGTATGGTGTTAAGTGTGATCAAGCATGATGAATGTGAGTTTTTCTCTTGATATATTAGATACATGGTGCTCTTATGATTTAATGATGATGTTTATGATATTGAGACTTATTGTTGAAGTACCATTGGGATTTTCATGAATTATCGCGTATTTGCTGCACTGTTGTGCCTCTGATAAGGCCCTGAGGAACCCATCATCTGAAGTTGAGTTCTTCATGTGAAATGTAGTTCATTCTGTTAGCTTCTCTGGGCTTTGGAATTGAGAAAATCCAGTTTATATCGAGTGAGATATGATTTTTACAAATATATTGTGCGAACAGTTTCTATAAACCCGGCAGCAAGTTCATATTAAATATATGACCTGTTTGGTGTGTCTTAATTTCTCAAATGAGTTTGTGATCTTCATGAAAGTTATAGGTTTGTTTCTTAGCTTTTTGATGGGATAAAGTTCATGCTAATATGATATCTGTAGCTCATGTTATGTTTAAATGAATGAAGATATGCATAAAACGAGTTTTATAGTTTTGGCAGAAACTGATTCTTAATGTTAATTATTTTTGCACCTTCTTAATGACCTTATCTACTTTTGTGTTCTAAATAAAAGTTGTAGGGCTGCCTCATAGATTTCTAAGGTTGCATAAATCATGTCAAAATGATGCGTGTAGTATGAATTATATCCATTTTACTGAAATTCTGCACAAGTATGTTTAGTTTTCTCGGACTGCAACTAGGTTCATAATATTAGTCAATATATGATCTGTTGAATGCCATTATTTGCTTCTGAGATATTGATAAAAGTTGTAGATGCATGTCTTAGAATTAATGTGAGACTTGAATCATGTTTATAATAATTATGTGATGATAGTTATGTTGATTTTAAAAACGCTGCTCGGGTTAGGTTTTGAAAAACTTAGGTGGTGTTTTCAGAAATAGGATTTCTTTTTTAAATGCATGCTTATATGCTTATATGAACTTAGTTGAACTAAGTGATTGTTATGGTTAGTTGTTCATGTGTTGGATAGTCATTTATAGGCTATTTTATTACATGTAGGTGGTTGACGAGTCGAGCTCGCGGCCTACACGTACTTTCGTGATATCTCATGCGATTGTCCAGGTGGGTTTGTTATTCTAAAAAGCTATGACATATGTGTTATGTTTTTTGAGTCTGTATGATCAATGTATGCATGTAAACCATGTAGCTTATCGATGTGAGCTGTTACTGCCGTTGGTACGGTTGTCCCCGTCGATGTAATACGATTGCCCTTGCGAGGCAAGTCTCCTTAAGTCCTGATATGGTCGTGCCCTTGTGATGTGCGTAAGTCCCCTATGTAAGGTTGTGCCCGTTGTGTGGCATGCACTCCCGCTGTTAGGGTTTATGCAGCCCCTTTTCGCGGCTAATGATAGATGTGCACATGAGTGAGGTCATTGGTGTGTTGTTGACATGAGATGAGACGTGATGTTATTGTTTTATGTTCATGTTGCGACCATACCATCTTAACATTTTATATTTTTTATGTGCATATTGGTGAGCACTACGGGCTCCATTTGTGCTCACTCCCACCTGTCTCTTCACGGATGCAGGTTAAGCAAGTGTCGGGTGACGAGAAAAAGACGAGTGGGTGGTCATTAATGATTCTTTTGCTTCTGCATTATTATGAACCTTGATTGGTCTTTTAGAAGTGTTGAAACTGTTTTTGAAACTATTGTTTTGGAATATTTTGGAAGGACCAATATTTGTTTTGGATATTCATGTTTGATGTGTCTTTTGAATATCAGGTGGTTTGATTATGCATGCTATGATGTTTACCTAGTAATCATGTGAAATGTTGTTTGTCGGTTAATGAAAACCATGTGAAAATTGGGTAATGAATCCCCGTGCAATCAGATATGACTTGGTCGATGTAACAGTTTTGAATAAGGCCTGTGATTTTGAAAATGAGTTCAAAAAATATTTTATTGATTTGTGGAAAGTCCAGAATTTCGTTAAAATCAAAGTGGGGCGTTATACTTTCAGTATATAATACTAACACAATGAACTAAGCCTTGGTTAATTACTACGTACTCTTAAACCATTTGATATAAACAGGCATGTGCATGCAATAAATATTACTTTAATTCACTTGGGTGAGATTCAGTTTACTGGATCAAAATACATATTGTTTTGGGTAATATTATTGTATGTACGGTGTTTGTTAGAATATTTACGGCCAGCGTGTGCGATAGTTTGATGATGTCCTCGAGATGCGCTCATGAAGGATTATTATGTTAAATCTGGCTAGTAGAATTTATTCCGACATAATAAGAATGGTATGAGTGGTACTAGTCTCGGTTATAGATGTCGATTAATTTGATTGTCAGTAATTAAGTTAATTGATGGACATTATATCTTAAACACTGGGAGATAAATCGAGTAATTATTATTGGAGCCTCGAATATAATTCGAGAATTATGTTGGGAGTTTATTCAATAATACTACTTTAGTGGAATGGATGTATTATTCCTATTTGGGTTTGGTAGGCTTGGCTTATAGTCTAATCCTAATAGGAAAAGCTCAATTTATTACCTCCTTAGGGTTCCTGTTCTAGCCTATAAATACATCACATCTCTTGGGATTATGAGAGCAGAGATAATTTCACGTGAGACACGCTAGGGACTCCGCTTTTGTGCTCCTTCTCTCTCTTGTGTTCTCTTCTTCTTTTCCTAGAAGTCCCTGTAGAGATATCTCTGATTTCATCACCCACCAAGATGATCGGAGAAGATTTTGGGTCATACAACAGAATATCTAAGGTGATCAAGCGATTTATATATATTTATCCAACCCCGTAATATACATATATATATATATATGTATGTATATTTATTCCCATAACTTATCTGTAATTTGTGGGGTTTTTCGTTCTTCACTAAAAGCAAAAATTATGTCCGTCGGATGTATTGGAATTAACTGGTGAACATTCCACGAGGACCAGAAACTTCCAGTGACCCTCCGGCCACTTTCCAGCGAAAAACAGCCAAGGCGGGCAAGCGGGTGGGCCCCGACCAGCCGCGGTGCCGCATAGGCGCGGCCAGCAGTCGCTGGGGTCGTAGCCCAGCCCGTCTGGTGACAGATCCAGCACGCGGGCCGCGCAACCCACATCTAGCCCGTGCACAACCCGCATTCCCTCACGGCCCTCAGAGCGCAGGCCCAATTGATCTGTGGCCTAAACGTCCAGGCGATGCCCAACGCGCCTCTACCCGGCCCAACACGCACATATTCGGTCCAAGGGCATTCAAACCGGTTCAACAAGCAGTCCAGCTGTTTCGGGGAGCTCAAGTGAGTCCAAAATGAGTCCAGCACGGTCCGACATGGTCGGTGAATGATCCGGTGATTAGAAGGACAAGTCCGGCTGCCCAACGGTCTCTATGTTTCAGACGATCTCCAACAACGAAAATAAAAAATGTCTCAGATTCGGCCAAAAATTAAACGGTATGCGTTGAACCCTCGCTTCTAGTTCCACTGTGCTTAGGTTAAATTCGTAGATAGTCAGTGACTTTCATAATTTCAAGATCCTAATCGGTCGCAATAGTGAACTGGTTGCCATACTACCGCAACTCAAGTACGATTGAGCCTAGGACCCTTTATTTCAGAAGCCTTAGGTACCGCGATATTATGGAGCCGTAGAGGTTTGTGCGGTTTTTTCGTTAGTAGGGCTTCGTCCACATTGTCCCTCCCCGCATGGTCTGTCCAACCAATGCAGTACATGCTTGAGAGTCTAGGCTCTACAAGGTTGAGCATGCTGATACTGCTGCAGAAGATAACTGGCACCAGTTCCCGTTGTTGGCATCGCCCAGTTGTCTGATTTCACCCCACCACAACAGATCTAGAGGAGGCCCATGAGGATTCGCTGGCATAGTAGGCTCGGGTTTCTCAACCTGAAATCTTTGCTGAAGTCAGTCGGACGAGCACGGGAGGGGTCCCTATGCGCGCCAATACCGATTATGTAAGTCGTTTTCTGAATTTCAGTTAATGTTAGTTCATTACAATATTTTTGAATATATATGTAATCATATTTTTAATTTTCCTTTTTTGTGTAGTGGGTCAATCGTTTTTTCTCCTTTACATCAGGCCACCAACGGTAATGCGAGTGTTGATCCTGATTTGGGCGGCATCGTTTTGAAAATACACTGGCCCTAATTAAGGTTGATTGGGACATGGCGCAGAATTGATGTAATGAATGTTTTTTTTTATTTTTTTCTTTTATTTTATTGTACGGTCGACGTTTGGGTGAATTGGTTTCTCTTTTATTTGTCGTTAATTCATTTTAATTATATCGATTTCCAAATTCTATACTACATAATAATTAAAAATTCCATAACAATCAACGTATACGTACTCGGTCTGAAGTCAATCACAAACATAAGTTGAAATTAACGTATAAACACGACAGAATATCATAATTCATCAATATCCAGGTCCATTACAAATATTAAGCCACGGCTGTACCCTGTTCTGGTAGTAATCCTTCCAACCTGCAACCGTCACTTTTTGATATTCTCCCAAATATAACAAATAGACGGTAAAGAAAAAAATGAGACGGGATTAAGACGAATGCAGAGTTCGTATATACCATGTCATATAACAATCTCGCATTCAGGTCGTGTAGCCGTGAATGGTGCGTTGAGCGGCATACTTTCGTACTATAGTTGTCGATATTGATACATGTAGGACCTCAACCTACAAACACGACAACTGCATTAAGCAGTGTAGCAATAGAAAAGAGGTCGGCTATAACTTCCATCTAGTACTCCTGCCCACAAGCTCCCCCGTCCAATCTTATTCGATCGAGTGTTGTGTCGATCCCATTGAAATAGAAAGGAGCGTACATTTATATGTGGGTTGCAACCTCATTTGGAATGTTGGTTCTTTTCAACCGGTACATCTCCTGGTCATTATACACGTAACTCGCGATCACCCAAAATTCGTGTTAGTGTTATATACTGAAAGCTTGGCTTTGGATGATATTACACTTTTGCCTTTTATGAATGAGAATCATGTTAGATTAAACAAGTAATATGTTCTATTGTTTCGCACTCGTCATAGGGCGAACCGAAGACCATTCTATTAGTTACTTATGAAATAAGAAATGTGGTTCACAACCGAGATGGAAATGAATACCTCATCCGAATAGTTGCAGTGTCAACAGTACAGTTTGTCTTGACTGATTAGTTGCACTAGTCCATTCATGTATAGAACATGATCCCAGATAGGAGAAGTTTGTTTTATACTGATCGTCGAACTAAGCCTCTGTTAATTACTGCGTTCTCTTAACCCGTAAGATATTAAATAGACATATATGCAGTATATATTATTTTGATTCACTTGGGTAAGGTTCAGTTTGTTGAATTAATATTCCTACTATCTTGGGTAATATTACTGCATGCATGATTTTCTATTAGAATATTTACGGTCACCATGTACGTTTAGTTTGATGATGTCCCCAAAGTGAGTTCATGAAGGATTATTATGCTAAACCTTGCAGGTGGATTAAATTCCGGCATAGTAGTAATGTGATGAACAAGCGCTAACTTCAATGAATAATACCAAATTAATATCAGTAATCAAATTAATTAATAGATATTATATCTTAAATATGGGGAGGTAATTCGGGTAATTATAATTGGAGTCTCAATTGTAAACTGGGCTAGGAAAAGGGAGTGCAATAATATTATGTTTGTGACCCATTATATTATTTAATTAATTAAAGGAGTGGACTTGGCCCACAATTAGTCTAATTAACTAAGGAGCCCTATTCCTAATCTCATACTGATACCTGTTGTAGCTCTATATATACATCATCAAAGCTCATGAGAAGAGATCCATCTCACATAATACACGTGAAATGCGCGCTTCCCTCTATCTCTAGATCTAATTCGAGTTTTATCTTCTTCTTGTTGTTCCATTGGTACAAGTTGAAGAATGTGTTTGAGTAATACAGTAGAAGATCCCGTGGTAATCGAGACCCCGTGATTAACTGGAGCCGACGAGTCAAGACCCGAAGTCGTGACCCGCCAGCCCTGTCGGAGCACCAATCGCGACCTTGCCGGAGCTCGCGACCCGAAGCCGCGACGCACCTCCTGGAGCCGCGACCAAGCTGCGACGCTCCACCACCCGCGACACGGCCTCCAGCGATCCTACCCGTGACACGACCAGCTCAATCTGACTGACCCGTTCGTGATCCAAGCCTGTTCGTGTGCTCATCACGGTCAACCCAAATCCGCCAGATTCAAAAAAAAAATTAAGTCGTATATTTTCTATGTCAAACATTTAGATCCGTTGCGCATAGATTTACGTTTACTATTGATTTCGTGATTTATACATAACGAGATCCTCACAGATCCCAACAATCTGCAAGTTCCCATCCGATGTTGCATCCAAGTAGCTCTCTATGTAGTTGTGAACTACGAAGGATATTCTCTGCCAATGTGGGAATAGATTGAAATTTATCGAAAAAGTCTCTGTAATATCAGAATAATTTCACATCACAATTTATATAATCGAATTTGTATACATAATAAGTTCTCATTCAGATGAAACAAAAAATAAAAATAAAAAATAAAAATCACATGTTGGATCTTGTGAAGGTTGAGAAGACGAGCTTGTAGGGGCATATAAAGAATTGCTTTTACGCCCCACTAGACGACCTCTTTACCTGTACTCCCATTTCGATGAGTCACGCTTGGTTGAATTGGTCCTTTGGGCCGACCTCTTGGATTTTCCTTCACTGCAGGTTCTTTATAACCTTGTTGATTAGGGTGAAGTTGAGATTAGATAAAGTGATTCACGTACTAAACCGTCGTGGGATCGGCCATTTCAATCTCGTCGGCAAGGCTCTGAAAATACTGACGATTTTTCAATCTACTCGTCGAGCCACTCTGGTAACCTGTCGGTATATAAAATTTTAAAAATTAAACAACATAATCTATAAACTCTATAATTGAAACAATATGTGAAGTATACTAAAATATGAATCATAAATTAAACAAAAAATTTCTTGTACATGATGTTTAGATAAATCCTATAATTTATCAATCTTGCAATTATACCAGGCTTTGACACCTCTAGTGTGGTTCAGAACCTGAGGAGCATATCGACAGTAATCGGCATATCCGTAGTGTGTGCCGCCTTTACGTCACAGGCACAGAGAAGTCCATGAGTAAATCTCAATACACATACGCAACGCTCTGAAACCTCATCACTCAAGTCTCACATCCTCTTAAGCTCATCATTTAATAACTCCACACAGTAATGCAAGACTGCAGTCTCAAGTACACGAAATAGAATCCCGCGTAACGTGCACAAATCCTAAGTCTTGAAGCCTCCAGCGTGGACCTAATAATAAATTACATAGCATTAGACCCAATGAAGTTCATAATTAATGCAGTAATAACATAGTAAATATGTGCAGCTTAATAAATGTACCTGACTTGACTCAGTTGATACTCAATCTCCTTATCAATTTTCTCCCACAGTATATCGAGCGAACCAGTCGACGTGTTAAGCCACTGCTTCAACACAGCATGGGCACTCTCCACCATGCACGACGTTGTTTTACTAAAATATAAAAGAGAATTCGTCCACACTTTGACAAACTTCTCCTTGTAGACTAACCATGTCTGGTCCACATATTCTAACACACGAAGAAATGTTGCATACTGAAAATGCATATCACTTACCGCAGTTTTTTATTGCTTCAACGTACTCGCTTCCACAACCTTCTTCCATTTGTCGTGCATGAACTTCTAAAAGGAAGACCTTATTTTTTCCACGGAGTCGGTAGACCCTATCTTCCACATCCTTGTTGATGTTCCACATGCAGAGTAAGTAGGCAGACTCTAGGAAATTCCTCTGAATAAGAGTGATCATGCCCAACTTCCTATTAGTGACAATGGCTGAAGAATGTACGTTAGACCCTATCACAAGTCTTAACTTGTTTAGAACACAACCATAGATGTATTCAGTCTCGTCATTGATAATTACATATGCAATTAAAAAGTTCTTGTTGCACGGCGTCATCCCAATCCTTTCCACCAATGGCATCTGGTACCCATGAAAATGAGAGCAAAATGAGGAAATGTAGAATCAAAAAACTTACTCAAAGATGCTAATTAAGATTCATACAAAATTGTTAATTATAAAGTGACATACCTGTTCGTTTTGTACGTCAAATCTCTACCAACATACTAGTGATATGTTCGGAATATACTGATTGCTTAAGGATGCGACATGAATAGACGTGTCAACGCCTGTGTGTCCGTATCGACATCTGTATAAATTATATACTTGTTATCCGTGGCCAAATGCAGAATTTGGGCAGTCACATCTATACCCTCAAAACTATCTTTCCGCAATTTATCTCTATAGTTATACACATGTTGTCGAGTAGCGCTGTCTACCGGGTTTTTCTCCTGAATCGTAGCCAAAATTACTGTCGGTTTTGCCTGGGCAGCAGTCATATCACGAACAATCTCTTTCGATGAAGCGCTAAGTCCACTCATCTGTCGATGACCCTTGATATAGCCATACTATCGTGCCACGGCTCAGTAACCACGGCATGGTCACAATCGG
>CACSLK010034108.1:9450086-9474769 GCA_902706635.1 Striga hermonthica | reverse complement strand
AAAAAAAAAAAAAAAACTTACATGATCCAATTACAAATTGTGTTATGAAAATAAAAGATAATAAGGGAAAAATAACAAAAAAGAAGTAATGTTCTATGAACGTCTAGATGCCATTAAACTTGAAGCTATGTTATTGCGAACGATGGTCATCTCTCGAGTCCTCGTCTCTCCATCACCTTGAGCAGTTTCAACATCTTGAAAAACATCAGGAGGTATGAATTCAGGATTCGCATCAATTATATTAAAGCCCGGATCACCAATTGTGCTTCTCCTAATATAATTGTGGAGTGCAAAACATGAACAACTTATCCTATTTTGATCCATTAATGAATATCTCGGCATTTTTTGTAATATCTTCCATCGAGCCTTAAGGACACCAAAAGCTCGTTCAATGCAACTTCTTAAGGATGAATGAGCGCGATTAAAAACTTCTTGAGATCCCCTTGGATTTGAACTACGAAACTCTGATTGATGATATCTTGTCCTCGGGTAAGGCGTTAAATAACCTTCTCTTTCTGGGTACCCTTTGTCCACCAAATAATACTTACCTAAACGTACACAAGTTATATTACAATTAAGGCCATAATACACACACAAACACACACACACACACACACATACATATATATATATATATATATATATATATATATATGTATATGTATTTGTGTGTCTGTGTGTGTGAAACAACATATAAATGAAAATTGTGTAATACCTATTGGCGGCTTTGGAAAATTGAGAGCTGGATTATTGATCGTATGAAGAAAAATACGAGAATCATGTGTTGATCCCTCCCAACCGGTTAAAACATATGTGAACAACAAATCAAAGTCACAGACCACTAAGACATTTGTAGTTGGTATCCCTTTCCTTCCTCTGTAGCGAATTTGATCCTCTTCAGGTACGGTTATTGCAATATGTGTACCATCAATAGCTCCAATACAATCCTAATAAGACATGAAAATTTTATCATACATATTTTCAATATAAACAAATCATTATACAAGAAACAAAATAGTTACCTTGAAATGTGGCATATATCTGTCATCATTGGAAATATATGTTGGAATATCCTTGAACTCAGAATCTTTTGGTACAAGTATGTCCCTTGAAAAGCTATCCATAGCATCTAAAACTTGTTTGAAAATTCTACTTACTGTTTCACCGGAATGTTGGAAACACTCTTGGGTATCTCTATTAGGAGCACCCTTGCTAAGTACATATACAAATAAACCCACTTTCTCCAAAACTGACATCCTATTTGATGGCCTTAAACCGTATATATTCTCCAAATCTAGACATAACTGGCGAAACGTGCTTTGGTTCATTCTAAATGCATTAAAACATCGTTTTTCATGACCATTCAATAATTCATTCATCCAACTTTCTCCAATCAAAAAAGATGTCATGCATGGGTCCTTATATATATGATTTAAAAAATAACAATAGGCATAACCTGTAGCACAAGTTATCATATCCCAAAATTCATCTTCTTCTTTCAAGTACTCTAGGCAATGAAGATATTGTTGCTCATGTAGGAGAAGTTGCCTAATTACCATATCATTATTTTCCATGCCTGCAAGCATTTAAATAATTTTTTACAACCCAACAATAAGATAAGTAACTTAATTGAATAAACTACAAATAGTGTAGCAAGTACATATACCAAAACAAACTAGCAACAAAAATATGTCTTAGAATTATTACAGTCCATAAACTAAATTACTTCATGAGATACACACACAAAAAAAACAAAAAAGTAAAAAACATAATTTAGGATCACGTAGCCCAATAATATAAATCATCATAAACCTAACCATCTATTTCTTATTCTCCTTATACATGTACTTAATGTATTCAACCCTATTGTTATCATCCGGCAATCCAAATAAAATAGTTCTTTTTTGTGGATCTTCAAACATCGTGCAAGCAAAGAAAAATTCTGGTGAAGTAGCCGGCAAATCCGATAAGGTACATAGTTTCCCCATAGCATCTCCAAGGTCATACTGTGATCTATCCTTCATCGACTTCACTATTTCCATATGCATGCTCATCATACTTTTCATTGAAGTGGTAATTTCTTCAGTTGAGTGGTTTCTTTCTGAAATATTTTCTATCACTCCACCTAGCATATCTTGTATTGTTGCAACACATCCCCTCTTACCTGAGCTAGTCTTTGAAGTCTTATTACTTTGTGAGGAGCCACCAACAAAAGACCTTTTACCTTTTCTATTACCATCCACTTCAATTTGAATGTCTCCAAGAGAGGATATATGGGTAGATGTGGGAGACGGGCTAACCACTCTCCATACCTCATCCCATGATTCATCTATTGCACAATAATTATCACCACCACAATTATCATTACCGCTCTCATGAAGTGGAGAAGGAATATACACTTTATCTACTTCATGCATCACATTTTTTGGTTGTGTAGACACTGGAGTAAATTTAAGATTTCCTTGGGCGGAAATAGCAAAAATTTGATCCATTCTACATTCAAGTTCCGATTCAATCCCTTCTTCACGAAACTTTTCAAACATGGGATTTTCCTACAAACAAAACAAGTGAATATACAACTAAGATTTGTATTGTTTAAAAATTAAAACTAAGTCAAATAACTTAAAAGTAAACAAACCTTAATTTTCAAATCCCACCATTCATCAGTAGCACCAATAGTTCCTTTCATGTGATCCCACCCTAATCCAGTTTCTTTTCCTTTCAATTGCTTCCAAAGGCTCCATCTACTTCTCATCCAATCCACTTTATTTTTTAGTTTATTTTTATCCCATGGCAAACTAGTTCTTTTTTGAAACTCGATTTCTACCTTTTTCCAAACCACTCTCTGACCGATAATAGCCCCACTTTTTTCCCTACTCTTTTCAGCATATTCGATGCAAAGATAAAAAAGGAGGAATATTAATTATTTGGACCAATTAAATCTACCTCCTCTGTTACCTTGTTCACCTCCATCATTTTCAACTATATTCTTGTGTTTGTTGTTTTTCATCTAAACATAAAATAAAATTCAAATAAATTCCAAACATAAAATAAAATTTAAAAAACTATGTAAATACTTTCATGTTAATGAGATGCACTACATGCACAATGATGCTGCTACTGTATGCATTTTATGATTAACCTTTTTCCCTTTTGTCACTCAGCAAGCATAATACTTCATGTTAAGGAGCTATCACATTGTACTACACTATATTACCAAGTTTTTTCTTTTTTTAAATTAGCACAAAAATGTTAATGGACTTATTGGCATGCATTGAATAGTTACTGATTTTATTTTTTAGCATTCAAATGTTAATGGACTCAAATGTTTACAAATGGCAATGAAGTTATGGGCATATAAACATAATTTCCTCAAATTTAAAAAGTGCTAGAGAATATTGTTATTTCAACACTTGAATATCCAAAAATAGATTCAGCAAACTTTTCAGTTTCCAATCATAATTTTGATTTTTTTTTTTCGAAATAAATATTTATCCTACAGATCAATTCCAAGTATATAAATTAAAGCATACACAAAGAAATTGAAACATGATACAAGATTATCACATCAGAGTTGCATTTCAGTCCTAAACATGAGTTTCTCCACAATCAAGTTTGCAGGCAATTGGAATATCATGTTCACAAAAGACAGAGCAACATACATATTGATACTAGGGACATAATCAAACCTTGCAACTTTATCACTTAATGGGCATAAGAATTTAAAGGATTCTAATATATAATATGCATCATAAATGAGAATTATTTTAGTACCAAAATAATATTAATACTACACATAATTAATTATAGGCAAAATGGCAGGTTTTAACACGACCTTTACGTGTTTGGCAATTTAATCACGACTTTCAGATTTTGTCAGAAAAATACATGACCTTTACATTTTTGGCAAAATGATACACGCCGTTAACGGTCGTTAACAGAAAGCTGACGTGGCGTCAGCGACATGTGGCAAATTGTGACACGTGGCAGGCTTACAGAATTGCCACGTCAGCTTTCCGTTATCGGCCGTTAACGGCGTGTATCATTTTGCCAAAAATGTAAAGGTCATGTATTTTTCTGACAAAGTCTGAAAGTCGTGATTAAATTGCCAAACACGTAAAGGTCGTGTTAAAACCTGCCATTTTGCCTTAATTATATATCATGATAAATTACATATGATATTTCTGATACATATACATATGTTATTTTGAGACAAATATGTATTCAAGCATCACAGTCCGTCCCAAGCCACAATTACATCAATCAATTCCCAAACACACAGATTGTTTAAGTTTATATATTAATCCAACCATAAAATACCTAATTTGGAGACCACACCACAGAATTTACCAAGAACATGATACAAATACTTTTTTTTTTTTCATCATAAAAGTGAGAAAACCAAAATGAAATTGCACAAAACAATGAGTACAAAATGCATCTGTGTATGCAAATAACCTAATATTGCCAATAGTTTGTAATAGTCTCATCTTAACACTGTACATCTAAAATCTACAAATATCATTGCAAGTGCAAACATGGAAGTTTATCAAAAATTGTGTATCATTATTCGGTAAAACTGAAAATAACCCACTAAAATTGAAAATAACCCAACTTCAGGCAACTTCTTCAATTAAAAGAATTGGAGTAGAACATACCTCTTGTGGATCTAATTTTATTCTCTTCAACTTGTGGATTTTTTTCAAAATTATGCAAACGATTCTCCGTCGATGCAGATCTAAGGGGCGAAGAGAGTTTAGAATTTTAATTAAAGATCGAAGCTATGAGAGAAAAGAAAGGGCAAGGACAATCAAGACTCTTTATTTCTTATCTTAGAAACGCTGAATGAAAACGCTCCAAATACCAGCGTATTTCATTTTAGCGGATAGACCCAAAAACGCTAACTGTATAAGCTTTTTACCAAACCATTTTTTTAGCGGATCAAAATGGTCAAACAAGCTAAGTGGTTAAAAAAGCTATTTTTTAGGCAAAAAGGCGTTTACCAAACGAGGCCTTTATTTAAGATCACAGCTTTAAAGACATGGTCCATGATTACCATCTCTATGCGTAACCATGTTGTTGTAGCATATTATGATCTAAGGACTTTATCATATGTGAAAATATAATATAAATGCTTATACATAAGATAAAGTAATGCCTCATATAATATATAAATACCATTAAATTATATAAACAAGTATAATAGATCCAATCTGATTGGAATGCACAGTATTCTACTCTAGCATGTTTCTCCTAGATTTTGGATTTGTATTTTGATGAAAATGATGTAATCTCTTGCAATGAAAATGTTTTGTTCGAATCATTTTTGTTTCTTCGCTTCTTTATCTTCGTTTGTATTACAATTTGGTAATCTCGACTGACTGCTCGACTGGGTAACTGAAACTTGTGAGTTGACGTGTCTTTGCTCGCGATGAACATTATCCTATAACCAACACCTATTCCACGCATGTATTTGTGTTTGCACACTTACTTTCAATCAATCATTATCAACACGATTTATAACACCTGCTCACCTTCAGAGGTGATCAAGGCATGCGACCATCCAGCCTCATAGCCTCAAACATGACGGGTTTTAAATTTTGAACACATGCCCACATTCAGAGGTGCTCTAAGCATGCGACCATCTAGCCTCATGGCCTTGAACATGATGGGTTTTAAATTTTGGCCACATGCCCACCTTCAGAGGTGATCGAAGCATGCGACCATCCAGCCTCATGGCCTTAAACATGATGGGTTTTAAATTTTGAACACGTGCCCACCTTCAGAGGTGGTCGAAACATGCGACCATCCAACCTCATGGCCTTAAACATGATGGGTTTTAAATTTTGAACACATGCCCACCTTCAGAGGTGGTTGAAGCATGCGACCATCCAGCCTCATGGCCTTAAACATGATGGGTTTTAAATTTTAAACACATGCCCACCTTCAGAGGTGGTCGAAGCATGCGACCATCCAGCCTCATGGTCTTAATCATGGTGTGTTTTAGGCTTTGTGGTATTTCTTCTCTTATACTTATGCCTTCGTACTCGTCTCCTGGGCTCGGAAGTTTACCTGTGGCTCCATTGGCTTCATTGGCGTTCTTGTCCTCATGTCCCTCCACGTGATCATAAGATCTCGGTCGTGATAGCTCTGGTCTTCACATCTGCCTACCCGCGAGGAATGTTCCAAACAAGAGGCCACTCAGCCCGAGGGCGTGAGTAATCGACCAACCTGCCCACCCCAAGGGATGTTCCAAGCGATTACCCAGCCCGAGGGCCTTAGTCATGGTGGGTTTTGGTCTTCACACTTTCTCACCCGCGAGGAATGTTCCAAACAGAAGGTCACCCAGCCCGAGAGTGTGAGCAATCGACCAACCTGCCTACCCCAAGAGATGTTCCAAACAAGCGACCACCCAGCCCGAGGGCCTTAGTCATGGTGGGTTTGGGTCTTCACACTTGCCCACCCGCGAGGAATGTTCCAAACAGGAGGTCACCCAACCCGAGGGCATGAGCAATCGACCAACCTGCCCACCCCAAGGGATGTTCCAACCAAGAGACCACCCAGCCCGAGGGCCTTAGTCATGGTGGGTTTGGGTCTTCACACTTGCCCACTCGTGAGGAATGTTCCAAACAGGAGGCCACCCAGCCCGAGGGCATGAGCAATCGACCAACCTGCCCACCACAAGGGATGTTCCAAACAAGCGACCACCCAGCCCGAGGGCCTTAGTCATGGTGGGTTTGGGTCTTCACAGTTGCCCACCCGCGAAAAATGTTCCAAACATGAGGTCACCCAGCCCGAGGGCGTGAGCAATCGACCAACCTGCCCACCCCAAGGGATGTTCCAAACAAGCGACCATATCATGTATCTTGTCATCCAAATCATTCCAACATTCCAAGCATAAGAAGGTACTCCATAAAGCAAGTAATATCGAAAGATAACTGAATTCCATTAATTTCTTAGCAGGATTCGCGAGTTACATCTTTGCTCAAACTTCCAAAATCTTTTTGAAAAAAGCAAAAATTCTACACATAATATTTTTTCAAATTAGCTATGTTCCCTGATCTGGAAAGTGATCCTTTTTCTGCATCCTTTAGAGAGTATGCTCCTCCTGCATGCACTTTCTCGACCAGGTATGGTCCTTCCCAATTTGGTTCTGGCTTCCCCACGTGTTTGAGCACATCCACGCGCTTCCAAACCAAGTCACCACTTCGAATCTGTGGACCTTCACCTTCTTGTTATGAACTGCTCGCATCCTTTGTTTGTACGTCTCCACCCTGATCGCTGCCCTTTCGTGTAGCTCCTCAATAGTATCTAAAGCCGCCGTCATGAGATCTTTATTTTTCTCCGGGTCATATGTTCTCGACCTTTGCGATGATAGCTCGACCTCGACTGGCAGCAGTGCTTCCATCCCATAGACTAAACTAAAGGGGGTTTCTCCTGTTGTCGACCTCGGGGTTGTGCGGTATGCCCAACGTACTGAAGTTAGCTCGTCGACCCACGCCCCTTAGGCATTTTCCAGCATTGTTTTTAGCCCATTCAGTATAATTCGGTTGGTCACCTTGACTTGGCCATTGGCTTGTGGATGAGCGACAGAGGCAAAGTGTTGCTCGATCTTCATATCCTCACACCATGCTCGAATTCGCTTGCCATTGAATTGAGTTCCATTGTCAGATATTAACACTTTGGGCACGCCAAACCTGCAGCAAATATTATTATATAAAAATTGATGACTTTCTCCTCCGTGATCTTTGCCAAGGGCTCGGCCTCTACCCATTTCGTAAAATAGTCCACTGCAACAATCAAGAACTTCCTTTGTCCCGTCCCCTGCGGCATCGGCCCCACCAGGTCGATTCCCCACTGGGCGAATGGTGTAGGGGCACTCATTGTTGTCATGGGTTCTACAGGTTGATTAATCAATGGGTCGTGCTTCTGGCATTGCAAACACTTCTTCACTCTAACCCTAGCGTCCTCTTTCATCGTCGGCCAGAAATACCCTGCCCTCAAAATTTTTGCGACCAAGGCCCCCGACTTGCTATGGTCGCTACAGCATCCCTCGTGCACCTCTCTCAGCACGTATCGACCCTCCTCTCTAGTCACGCACCGCAAATGAGGTCTGGCATACGACCGCTTGTAAAGAATACTTCCATGCTCAAAAAACCTCTTTACTACCTTTAACGCCCCTTTCTTCAACTCCCTTAAGATTGGGGACCTCCAATCCTCAACCTCCTCGATCTCAACCACCTCCGCATCGACTACACTTTTCTCCAGATACAATAGAGTCACACTTCTACTCTTGCAATCCACCGAACTTTGAGCAATCTTCGATAACAAGTCTGCTCGGCCATTCTCCCCTCAAGGGATCTGTATCAGCTCGAATGAATCAAATTTCTCTTTCAACTTTTTCATCTCGTCCAAATATTTCTGCATCATTTCCTCATTAACGTCGAATCCCTCTTGAAATTGCTCAACCACCAACTGAGATTCAGAATGCACTTGTACCTTTCGGGCTCCCCCCGCCATAGCTAATTGCAAACCTTTGATCACCGCTCATACTCAGCTTCATTATTGGACACCCTGAATCCCATCTTGGCTGCAACCTCCAAATAATTGCCCTTAGGAAAAACAAGACAATCCCCAATCCTGCTCCACTTCTCGCTACAGATCCATCTACGAACATCAGCCATAGTCCTCCAGACTCCTCCTCAATTTTCGTGCCCTCCTGGATAAAATCCGCCAACACCTGCACCTTAATATCCCTTCTCGGCTAATATATTAGCGAGTATTCACTCAGTTCAATCGCCCATTTCACCAATCGACCAGACACCGAAGGCCGCCCGAGCGTCTCTTCCAGCTGCATATTCGTCCTCACCCTCACTTTATGATTTAAGAAATAAGGCCACAGTTTTTGAGCAGTTACAACCACCGCCAAAGCACATCTCTCAATCTTCGAGTACCTCATCTCCGCTCCTTGCATCACCCTACTCATATAATAGATAGGAAATTGCGCAACCCCATCTTCTTGTAACAACACCGAACTCACTGCCCTCTCTTCAATAGAAATATATAGGACCAAATCCTCTTCTTGCACCGGCTTAGCCAACAAGGGAATGTTATCTAGCACTCCCTGCAACTCCTCGAATGTGCGCTGAGCTTCATTCGTCCACTGAAACTTTGCGCTCTTCTTCAGTGTTTTAAATAATGGGCCACTCTTCTCCGCCACTTTGGATATAAAACGGCTCAGCCCCGCAATTCGACCAGCCAAGATCTGCACCTCCTTAACACTCGCTGGCGATTTCATCTCAATTACTGCCCGCACTTTCTCCAGATTTACCTCGATACCTCTCTTGGTCACCAAGTAACCCAAGAATTTCCCCGATTTCACCCCAAACGAGCACTTGGCTGGATTCAACTTCATTCCTTACCTCCTCAAAGTCAAGAATGTTTCCTTCAATTCCCGCACATGATCTATCTCCTTCTTACTCTTCACCAACATATCATCCACATAAACCTCCATATTCCTCCCCAATTGCTCCTGAAAAATTTTATCCACCAATCTTTGATACGTGGTACCCGCATTCTTCAGGCCGAACGACATCACCACGTAACAATAAGTTCCTCGACTTGTCATGAAGCTCACCCTCTTCCTGTCCTCTCTCGCCAAGGGAATTTGATGGTATTCCTGCGAGGCATCCATCAGGCTCAACAACTCACACCCAGCAGTTGAATCGACCAGCTGGTCGATCCTGGGCAGCGGGTACAGATCCTTCAGGCATGCTTTGTTCAGGTCCCAGAAATTTATGCACATTCTCCATTTCCCTTCGGCTTTGGACACCATTACTGTATTTGATAGCCATTCCGGGAATTGAATCTCCTTGATATGCCCAGCTCCAAACAGCTTCTCGACCTCCTTCTCAAGAGTTTTATCCATCTCCGCTCCATGGTGCCTCCTCTTTTGTTTCACCAGCCTAACACTGAGGTTGATGTTTAAGCGATGCTCGATCACCTCTGCACTTATCTCCGTCAACTCCTCCTCCGTGTAAGCAAAGATATCGGCAAACTCTCTCACCAAACTGATCAACTTCGACCTAATTGGCTCCTCCAACTCTTTCCTGATCCTAAACTTCCTCTCCTCATATCCCTCAACCATCTGAATCTCTTCAACCTCCCCTCCTGGTTAGATATCTACTTTCTCCTTACCCTTCTCTAACCTCAACCTATCCTCCTTCGTCTCAACCCGCCTGGTCGAGTAACCTCTTCTTCGTTCAGTTTGGCCTGCCTCTTTGCCAACTGCTTGTTATTGCTTACCGTTGTCTGATAGCAACTTCTCGACGTAAGCTGATCTCCAGCAATCTCACCAACGTTTTCGCCCACAGGATACTTAATCGTCATGTGGTACGTGGATACGACCGCCTGGAATGCGTTCAAGCTCTTCCTCCCCATAATGATATTGTATGATGATTCTGCTCCTACGACCACAAATCTTACCATCCGCACATTCCTCGTCACTCCTGACCCCAATACAACCGGCAAACTGATCTCGCCCATTGGCATAACTTCGCCTCCATGTTCAGCTCCTTGTTAATCTGCACAAAACAATCATAAAACATCACATCTACCGAACTCCCGGTATCAATAAACACCCTCTTCACATCAAAACCCGCCACCTCTGTGGTAATCACCAAAGCGTCATTGTGTGGTAACACCACTCCTTCAGGATCCTCCGCTTTAAAACTTATCACTGGCATGCGAGCCATGATTTCGACCTCCTCTCTCTTCCTCTTCACAGCTCGAGCATGTTCTTTCCTGGCATTATTCGAGTCATTATATGTTAGCCCTCCGGAGATCATGTAGATTGTTCCTCTCTTCACGAGAGCTTCACCTCCTTGCCCTCCTTTCTCTCCATCTTTCCTTGGCTTCTTCCCTCCACCGTCTCGACCATCTCTATCATCCCCCTCCTCATCTCTATCACTTCTCTCCTCCGAATCCTCCCGATATCTCCTCCTTCCTTTTCCCTTCACCCTATCATGATACACGGACTCTTTCAAATGCCCCTCTCGAATCAACCTCTCAATCTCATCCTTTAAATGTCTGCAATTCTCCGTGGTATGGCCATAGTCTCGATGAAAGCAAAAATAGATATCCAACCTAGGTCGAGTCAGGCCTGTAAACCTCGTCTTTGGCCATGTCACCACCTCGCTCCGCATCCTCTGCTCCATTGCCTTGAGCATTTCTGTCATATCCTTTCTTAAAGGCGTGAAATTATGGTATCTCTGTCTCTCGAACAACAACGGCCTCCCTTGCCACCTATCATCCCTTTTCACTTGCTTCGAGTCCCGCCTTTCTCTTCTAGGTGATGTTCTTTTGGCCCACTCCGTCTGGGTGAATTTCTCCTCGGAGATCTTCCCATTGGCGAGCTTTTTTCCTTCTTCGGCTCAGGTCGAGCAAATCCCTCTAACTTTGCAAACTCCACCTCCATCTCCTCCAAGTTAGTATACTTCCTGCACCGTTTCAAAACATCCTCGTACGATCGAGCAGAGGTCTTTGCCAATGAGGTTCGGCAAGGCCCTGCTCGAAGACTCCTTATCAATCCTCCTGCCTTCACCTCATCCGACGCCGAGTGCACCTCCAAGCACGTTTGATTATATCGAGCAACATACTTCCTCAACGACTCCTTCTCTCCCTGCTTCATCGTCATCAAGGTCAAATATGTCTTCTCCTGGGCCACCGCGCTCGAGTATTGATTGGTGAGCTTACTAGCGAAAATCCTCAAAGTCAGCGATCGACCCCGGAGGCAGCTGATGAAACCAATCAAGCGCTCCTCCACGCAAGGTCGATAAAAATGCCCTGCAACAAACAGAATCAGAGTATCCATGCAACACAGCTATATTCTCAAAATTCCTCACATGTCTCGATGGGTCGGATGACCCATCATACACCAAGTTGGTCTCCCTAAAATTATTCGACAAAGGGGCCGCAAGTATCTCCCTCGAGAAGGGATGTCCTCGAACTCTCCTCTCTGGCCTCCCCTCCACCTTGTCCTGCAACTGGCGCAACTGCTCTGCCATCCTCTCCATCACACGATCTCTTCCGCCTCCTCTGTCTCCATAGTTGGACACATCCTCGTCCTGACTTCCTACCACCGTAGTTGGCGCGGTTGTGGCGTGAGACGTGTGGCTTGTGACTTGCTGCACCGCCTGCGCCGCCGCGGCCGCCACCATTCGCTGCATCTCCTCCCGGGTCATTGCTACCATTTGCTGACTGGGAACTTGCACACCCGCCTGCGATGGCGCTCCCCCTTGCACCACCGGTCCTCCTGGTTGCGCGACTACTGGGTTTTGAGGCGGCGGCGGTGGCATCGCCGCCGCAGCTGCTGCGCGAGCCTTCTGGGCCCGACTGGAGCTCGCATCTCCTCCGAGAACTGCTGTTGAAGCTCCCACACCTTGAAGGACGGGTGTAGGAGTGATCGGCGTCTGTGAAGGGCCAGAGAAACCCGGACGAGGACCCTGTCCAATCGGCCTGGTCGTCGTCCAAGCATCATCGAACGTCAATTGCAAGTTGGTTCTGGGAATTCCGTCCGCCATAGTTGAGCTTCAAACACAACCTTTCGAACAAGAAGTCCCACAGACGGCGCCAATAATGCAAGTGTGAGCGTCCTGGCCCAGTTTAGGATGGATCGAACCTCGCGTTCGCCGGTAGAATGCCGGAAACTTGTAAGTAACTCTCGCATTGGGGATTGTGTCCGGTGAAGTGCATCCGATGCTTAAGTCAGTATGTGTATGAGTATACTGGAGTTGAATAATGGAAAATTCGTGTTAAGGAAGAAAGGCTCACCCCCTTTATATAGGAGTGAGATACCTGACCCAAGGCTGCCCGGATTGGGTGAGCTGGCTGCCCAAGCTGCCTGTCCGTAATCTGACAGACCGCGCGCATGTCAGAGGTGGCGCGGGACGTTAGGAGCTGTCAGAGGTGGTTGTCGCTATCAACCAATGTGTTCTCGACACGTGTCCTTATGCACATGGAGTGAATATTCTTCTGAAATTCGGTTAGAGGCTCTTACACGCGCCTGTGACTAGGCCAATTTATGGAGTGCTAAGTCCGCGGAGTGGTCGATTTGTTGAGGTCGACTAAACTGCTCGATCATTTTCCTGGTCGAATGATGGATTGGTCGGCTGCTTGACTGGTCGACTTGTTGGCTGGTCGATTTTCCCACCACTCGGCTTGGTTTCTTCACGGTATGGTCTCTTTGACCGGTTTAGCCTTGTGGGTATAATATCCTATATCAGATACTTAAGTACCTTCTCAAAGAATTTTAGTGCTCATGCCTATAATTACTCGTAAATCTACTCTACTTATTCATTGGATATGCCTAAGTCTGGTCGTGTACAATTCATCAAGTACATCAGACTCCCTATATACGTAAATATTACAACTGAGCCACTGGTTGACATTTAGTGGCTATCAGACTTAAGCTAAGGTCATGGGGTGTCCTAGACAGTGGGCCATCATAGGCATTAAATTTCTTGAGTAGTTTCTCTACGTAGTGAGATTGTGTCGAGACAATTCCATCTTCGGTTCTGATAATTCTTATTCCAAGAATTACATCAGCTATATCCATATTTTTCATGTCGAAATTTCCCTACAACATTATTTTCATATCCATGACCACTTCGTGGTTACTCCCCATGAATTAAAATATCGTCTACATATAGAAATAAAAATGAACTTCATGTGTTCTTAACATAAACACATTTGTCAGATTCGTTGATTTTGAAACCATATGACAACATCGCATCATCAAATTTCAAATGCCATTGTTTCGGAGCTTGTTTCAGTCCGTACAAGGATTTGATCAATTTGCACACTTTTTTCTCTAGTCCAAGTGTTACAAAACCCTCGGGTTGCTCCATGTAAGTTTCTTCTTCCAATTCATCATTCAAGAATGTTGTCTTGACATCCATTTGGTAAATCTCAAGAATGTGCAAAGAAGAATTTGAGAGAAGTGCCCTCATTGACGCTATACTTGTAACAAGTGAATAGGTACCAAAGAAGTCATATTGTTTTCTTCGTTTAAAGCCTTTGACCACCAATCGTGCTTTAACTTATCAATTGTTTTATCAGCTTTATAATTTCTCTTTAGGATCCACTTGCATCCTAAAGATCTACTACCTGCAGGGATATCAACCAACTCCCAAGTGTGCTTTTGCATAATGAACTCGATTTCTCTATTTATAGCTTCTTCCCAGAGTGGTTCATCTAGGCTAGACATAGTTTTTTTAATGTAACTCGGTTCATCGTCTAACAAGTACGTAATAAAATTAGGTTTAAACATGTTTGCCATTTTTACCCTTTTACCACGTCTCGACTCTTTATCTTTTTTTATTTTTCAGTATCATCCGGTATAGAACTGGTAGCAGTTTCATATGTCCTTTTGTTAGAACTAGATTCTGTCATTTCCTTCAATGTTGAAATATTCTCAAAGAATATAGCATTACTCGACTCAATTGTGGTCCCAACAGATACCTTTATATTTTTTTCGATTTATGAACCAGAATCAATAGGCAGTACTATTTTGCGCATATCTAATAAAGATACAATCGACCGTCTTTAGTTCAACTCTCATTTGTGTGAATTCAGGAACTGAAACCTTTAACACCCCCACACTTTCAGGTATTTATAAGACAACTTACGATTTTTCTACATTTCGTGAGGAGTCTCATTTTTCATTTAGGTGGTATTTTATTCAAGATATGATTTGCTATTAAAACAGTTTCCTCCCCCCCCCCCNTGTTTTGGGGTAATCATGAACTTAACAACATGGCATTCATCATTTCTTTGAATGTTCGCTTCTTGCGTTCAGCAACACCGTTTGACTTATGGAGAACAGGGGGTTGTCGTTTGATGATATATGTCATATTCAAAATTGTCGAAAATGAGCTACATACTACCCACCCTTATCACTTCAGATTATTTTAATTTTTTTTCGAGTTGATTTCAACTTCGGCCTTAAAGTTTCTAGAAGCTTTCACAGTCTCATCTTTGTTTCTTAACAAATATAAGTAACAAAACCTCGTGCAATCATCGATAAAAGTTAGAAAATATTTTTTACCCCATCTTGTTTGCACAATTTTCAAGTCACATACATCAGTATAAGTTAAATCCAATGGTTCAGTACTCCGTTCTACGGAATGAAAAGGTTAGCCATTTTTTCTTCAACACAAGTTTCACATTTTTTTTATGTGACTCAATTTTAGGATCGGGAATTAATTCTAAATTCATCAACCATTTAATTGCATTTAGATTTACGATCCTAATCTAATATGCCATAAATCAAAGCACTTGACAATATAAACAGAAGTTGGCTCCTCATTATCATTGGAACGGTTACACGGCTCACAATCACTACATTCATTTAATCCATTGTCGAGATACCCACGACCAAGAAAAGTGCCAAACTTACTAAGTACAAACTACTTAGCATCAAACACTAGCCTAAATCCATACTCTACAAGTTAGCCCCAGCACCATGGTACCAACTCCAGCCACATCAGACGAGGAGGAGTTACTCATGTGGAATTTTCGACCAGTAGAAGGAGTGTATTCAGAAAATAACTCCTTGTCAGAACAAACATGGCGAGTCGTACCAATATTAATGTACCACTTTCTTGGGTTATCCACCATGTTGCATTCAAACACCACAGTCGACATATCAAAGCCGTTCATTTCACCCAGCACAGGGTCGTTTTCAACAGCGAGGGCACTTGGTTGCACCCTCTACGGCCCAGCCTTCTTCGGCTTCTTGTAGTCTTTTGTCATATGGTTTGACTTTCCACAATTGTGGCAGCTGTTGGTAAACTACCAAACCTTGGCAGGTTGTTTCTCTTGTTAAGGGGATTCATCTTGCTCAAGTTGTCTTGCTGCAGCAAGTTCACTCGAGCCTCTACCATTCGGCTTCCCTTGAAACTTACAGTTGTCCTCTTTAACGCAAAGACGAGCCACCAGGTCTTCAAGACTCATCTACTTACTCTTATGCTTGAGGTAGTTTTTGAAATATTTCTAACCCGGCGGCAACTTTTCGATCAGAGCCGCCACTTAAAACGATTCACTCAGAGTCGTACTTTAGCATGGATGTAGTGTAAGATGAGTTGTAACTCTTGCACTTGAGACACAACAGTCTTTGAGTTGACTATCTTGAAGTTTAGAAATTTGCCGACGGCGAATTTCTTCGCGCTGGCATCCTCAATCTTGTAATTTTTTTCCAAGGTAGTCCAAAGCTCCTTAGCAGAACCAATCGAGCTATACATATTGTAAAACCCATTACTCAGTACGTTTAGGACGTAATTTCGACAAAGGTAATCACCTTGCCCCTAAGCATCGTTCGCAGCGTGTAGCTCAACATTAGTTTCATTCTCAGAAATGGCTGGAGGGCCATCCTTCAGGTACTTCACGAAACCCAAGGTAGTTTGGTATAAGTGCATCTTGCTGTTGTGTTTGGGAACCTTCTCCGATGGATGCCATCAATTCAGTAGGTACGATAATTTGTCCTGCGATTGTTACAAAAGTATTGTAGAATACATCGTGAAACCTATGATCTGAAGTTGAGTTTTAGTTCTTACAATTCGAACTAAAACATACACAATATTACAACTTCTTAAGCGGACATATTTAAATTCGAGGCAGTTGAAATCTTTATGAAAGACAAATATGCCCCGTGTAGTGTTGATGGGTTTGTGCGTAATGTCCCCAAAGATACAACGACTATTTGACTCAGAAGCTGTAGCACACCAACTTCATAGCTCCAGTGAACACGAACATAGTCGAGAACTGAGCAAGTGTATGGTTTGATACGTGAGGTTATTAGTATAGAGAGAGAGAGAGAGAGATGCATATGAAATTTTCATTGTACCCTGTAGCTCTACATAATGTCCTATTTATATGACTTCCAGCCAGGTGGGGGGGATGACTTTTCAGCTTGTAACAACCCACTTATGGCTGTTGTAACTAGACAGTTAACTCATCTTTAATCCACCTGATAACCCATGAAACATTCAGGTGGTGGACAAGTGAAAGGTCACACGTCCTGGTTCAATATACCTGGAAGGTGTCACACGTGTGGGTCAAAACACGAGTCCAACAGTTTTGGTTTTATCTTGGGCTTCAGAATTGCAAATAAATTTGCAGTAAAAAGATTACAGGGGTTAGGGCCTAGGCCCAAGTCCATCACCAAGCCCAAGCCCACAGTTCAAGTGTCAAGTCCCAAGTCCTAGGCGCAGGCCTAGACCGAGCCGACCAGCTAGTGGGCGCGCAAGCGCGTGTGACCGAAGCGAACACCAACACTTGGTGCATAACTTTGTTGTTGTTGTGACTTTTCGAACTTTCTTTATTATAATAAAAAGAATTAATCTCAATTAAGAGTTTAATGTGGGAATGACTCTTGATCTATTCGAATACCTCAATCACCGTTTTACATGTCTATCTATGGCTAACTTTATTCATTTATTTTTCTCACCAAAAATCTGTTTGGAGAAAATAAATATTCTACGAGTATCTACTCGGAACGTATATTTTTTCTACACAATTTAATTCAACCCAAATTAAATATTTAACCATCGAAAATTCAGTCAAAACTGGGTCAAACCTATGTTTTATAACTGATTTTTCCTATATCATGTTCGTGAGGGACAATGGAATTATAAAAGATAAATAAAAATAAAAAATAAATATGCTGACAAGTTGTTTTGTAGTAAAAAAGTGTGTTTGAATCTTAGTTGCTTTATTTACAAATTATCGTGATTTGAAAGTTTATTATGGCATATCACCATCTATTACTATATAATATATTTTATTTTTTTAATGGAAAAGCACCCCGGAGTGGGGTGGGGGGTTAGGCTGCACCCTCAACCTGTGAATAAAAAGCCCCAGAGTGGGCTATTAAGTCAAGTAGCTGCATCAATGTCACAAATACATAAAAGATCAAACAGAACTATCAACAAAACAGAAAAAGTACAAGAAATGAAGAATGTCCAAAATCAAAAGTTCATGAAGAGGCTGCCTGACCATGGGGGCCAGGTGTAAAATCCAAGGGTACAACTCTAAGCATGGTCAGGAGGGGTCGGTCGTCCGAATCTGAAAAAAGGATACTCCATTTGATCCATCCGAATGAGGGTCCGAAGCCGTAATGGGATGTCCTCAGGGTGGAGGATGCGTCTCTGGGGTATAGATGCCCCGGTGCTAGCAAGAAAGTCAGCGGGGCAGTTTCCCTCTCGGAATATGTGCGAAACCTGGTAGTGGATCGAGCGGAGAATGTCTCTGATGCGCATAAGTGGATGCTGAATCTACCATGAGCCCTGGTGGCCAGATGTCAAAAGTGTGATGACAGCTGCAACATCCATCTCTATCCAAATATGGAAGGAGATCGAGGCGGCAATCTGTAGACCAATCTGGAGTGCCTGAATCTCTGCGTCATAACTCGAGGAAGCCTAAAGCGGGACATGGAAGGCTGTGATGAGTGCTCCACCATGGTCCCTAATCAGGCCCCCTCCTCCAGCGACTCCAGTGAGTCTGTCAAAAGCGACATAAGTGTTTAGCTTAACTCAAGGGGGCTTGGGTTTTAGCCAAACAACAATCTTGGGGCGCGGGTGTTGGACAGGCAGGGGGGATGGTGGCCTCAAGCGATAAGGCGGCGTACAACCTGTCCAGTCTCTCGTCGTGAGTCTGCTTAGTGCGATAAGGAGTGAGAGGTGTCTGTCGACCTGCAAAATAATGTGAGAGCAAGCAAATATAATATCTCTATGCTTCTCATTATTCCTAGGATCAGACAAGGAATAAGGAAGCCCACGTGTCTACTGTGTGTGCGGTGTGAGAAAAAACTCAGAAGCTCAAAAAAACTGTCTGTAGTGGGTAGAGGTATATGAGTATATCTGGAATAGTGCTCCCACACTCTCCTCACGGTCTCACTCTTAAGGAAAAGGTGGGTAAAAGTCTCAATCTCGAACGTGCTGGTCTCAGCACAACAATGGTAACGGGAGGGAAAATAGAACCCCCTCGCCTGCATCAAAGTGTCAATGGGTATGCGACGTAAAAGGAGGCGCCACAAAAAGACGGAAATGATCGAAGTGAGAAGGTCGGTCCAGATCTAATACTATATAATATGGCTAAGAAAAAATGTTTGAAAAACTCGAAAATAATTGTTTCATTTTCCCGCTTCAAATTCCCGCTTGTGTTTCATTTCCTTAAAGATTTTTGTGTTTTCCCGCCCATGCAATTTGTTTGAAATACTTCTCCCATGCAATTTTTTTGAATGGAATTGTTTGTTCAGATTTTGTGGGATTCTTTCCTTATCTTAAATTTCATATAATGACATATTCACTATCATTAGAAAAACTGAAAAATTTATTTCGTCTCTCTTTTATCTCTTCATAATGGAAGCAAACGAAGTTGAAGAGCAACCGGGTCATCTGCTCCGCAAGCGGCTCAAGTTCAGTGATGAAGCTGAAGAAGGGATCGAGCCGGAGGTGGCTTCACGTGCGGCGGACCGGCTCTTCTACTCTTCGGTGGCGCTGCTGACGGTGATCGTCGTGTTAGATGTGGTGGAGCCCAATTTTATGAACATTTACTCCAACACCGTCTTCGAATTGGCCACCGGATTTTGCGCCGATGAGGTCTTTGGTCACAACTGGTAAAAAGTAGAAGCTTATTACTATTTTTGTACACGTGTTTGTGTGCTTGTGGATTTTCTGTAAATGTTTGTAGATTATTATCTACTACTTGGATCCGATTGCTTTGGATTTTCTTGCTTCGGGAGAAAAGAGAAGAGATTGAATTTTATTAGGAAAATTGAAATTTCTGAATTTCTGATGGCGTTCTAAATTCGATAAACAAAAAAAAATAACAATAGTATAATCAAAGATTACAATTTGAATGAAGTTGAACGTGTCCCGCCAGGATCGGATCGGGACAGGCGGATCACAGCGAGGAGCTGTTCAATGTGTTATGGATGACCTGTCGACCTCTATGAAATCTTTTTGAATTTTTTGGATATTCCAACAGATTCTGGTCAATCTGTATGATTTTTTGTATCCAAAAAAAACTTGCAGATTTTATTGATGTATATCGGATCCGAAAATAATGAATTTGATTTTATGACATTTCATATCTTTTCTTGCAATATTTACACAATTTTTAATTGCAATAAAATTATTGATAAATTAGAGTCATTATTTGAAAAAGTGATCGATCATCTTCATGTTACATAAAAATTAATATCGATTTTTAATTGTCATACTATTTTTTTTATAACTAAAATCATTGATAAATTAGAGTCATTATTTGAAAAAGTGATCTTCATGTTACATAAAAATCAATATCGATTTTTAATTGTCATGCTATTATTATTTTATCTTTTATTTTTTAGCTTCACATGATTCTGTAAACAAGAGTATAAATAGTAATATAATTATTTCATATATTGAGTTTCTTTCTACTTTCACATGCGGTTATGATGTCACATTATAAAGGTTTTATCTATTATTACTCTTTTTTTTTTTTCGAAACGACAAATATATTATATAATCAGAAAATGTACAAAAGTGTAGCCATAGGCTGAATACAAACAACTAACAGCTGAATATGAACAGCCAACAGCCGAATAAAGTGGGAGAACGGTCCAAGACCGCCTAGAGCCGACCCCCACGGGGTAATAGGGATTTATCTTTTTATTATGTTATTTCTCACTCTAAATTTTAAGAGTTTATATTATTAGTATTTTGTTTTTTAATAAAATGGCGGCTATTTTGAAAATTCAAATTGAAATACAAAAAATTTATTATTTAATAAATATATTGTGTTAAACTTATTTCCTAAAAACATGAACAATTATTTCTTTAAATTGAAGATCCGATTTTAAGTGATTTGTTGCAATAAGTTCAAAATCACTTTCATATCCAATTATACATCCTATTAAAGATCCTATTTTTAAGTAATTTTTGATAATATATTCAAAATCATTTTCATATCATATCCAATTAGACATCATTTTTACTATACACGAAATTTACTTACAAAGCTCTAAACCAATAATTATATACAATAATATGAACCAAAATTAAACTATAACTTTTCCGGGAATCTCGTCCATGATTCTTATTCAAATTTTTTGATTTTTTTAAAAAAATTAAATTCAAACATTTAAAGGACAAATTACAAGCAGATTTTTTGGGTACATTCCATTTTATCTTAACTTCCATATAAGTACATTCCTAACTACTAATTAATATCATTTTTTTTTCCAAGTTATCTAACTGGATATTTTAAAATATAATTAATATAATAATTTAGTTAATTAATTATACGATTATTCTTACGGATAGAATTACTAAAATATTAATTATTTTAAAAAATTATTAAAACTTATTTTCAATTATCATACCTTTCACTTTATAAAAAAATTCGAATTTACATATTTTAATATACTAATAAATGTTTATTATTTATTTTTTTCTCATGTGATATAATATTAAACTTACATATTTTATTATAATAATAAATATTTATTATTTATTTTTCACATATATTGGATAACTGATTTAAAAAAAAGTAAGGTTTAATAATATTTATTAAATAAAAATTATTGTATAAAGAGAAGTGTTTAATAATAAATATTTTTTATTATTTGTATTTGTCCATAATAGATGAGATGTGAAAAATATAAAGTACTAGTACAACACCTGTGTATTACACGGGTACTTGTGAAAAATTATTCTGAAATTTTAAAATTAATGAGAAAACTATATTAAATTTAGTTTACTTTTTTACAAAAAAATATATTACTATATATTTTAGAATGATATGTGTTACTTATGACTTACATGTGTTATATTATATTAGTTTTTATAACTTATATCATATAACTACTTGAAATATAAATATATTAGTTGATAAATATTTTTATTTTTCTAATTAATATTATAAATAAATTTATTTTATTATTGTTATAAAGATAAATATAAATTATTTTTTTATACATACAATATGGATGTTAAATCGAAACTCATCAAAAGAATATTAATTTGATATATTACATATGTAAAACTGATAAAAAATACAAAATTTATTAACTTTTAAAATGTAACTAGTACGTACCACGTGCGATGCACGAGACAGAGATATTAAATGAGTTATTTTCACAGTCTTTTCCGTTTAAATCTAAAAAGTAATAGGGTTATTATCTATTTTCGACATCTTTTAATCAACAGTAAGTCAAAAAAACAATAGAGTTATAAGCTTTTTTTCACATCTTTTAACCAATGGTGTTTTTTTAGCTAGAACATTAAATATGAGCATGTTAGGGTTAGCTTGTAAAATAATTAATATATTATCTAACCAAAATATTAATACTAATAAAAATTTAATTTTAGCATATAAATTTATCCCTTGATATAAGAGAAGGTAATAGTTTTACTTATTCTTGTTCACTATATAATATTTTATTATTATTTTATTATATCATAAAAAGAAATCTATAAATATTATTAAGTAGCCTTCTGACAAATATGTATGGAATTATGTGTTCGTGTCTCATAAGTCACAAACATAATGAATAACCTTACAAATTATTCATTCAAACTTTTATTCATTGCAAATATAATTTTATATAACGTCCATTAAATGTCACTTTCAATATATTTATAAATAAAAAGTACATAATATTTCTGGTGTGTTTAAATTTAAATAATTTTTTATGGGCACAATTTTAAATCAACAAGACATTTGGTCAAACGCATGTGTGTGTTCAAATTTAAATCATTGACATTAGGTTGAAATTTAAATCAACTATCATGATACTGTGATGTGTATTATATATATATATATATATACATTTTTTAACAAATAATATGTGCTTTGTAAAAATAATAATAATAATTTCACAAGATTTTAAATATAAAATTTGGTTTTTAATCACAATATAAAAATCATGATAAGTTGTATTGAAAATGTGTTATGGGATAAAACAATTAAATAAAATAATTAAATAAAATACTTGATGAAAAAGATGCATTAATTATCTTTGACTTTTCTTACTACTAATTTTGGTAAATATGATGACTTTTTATATAAGTATAGATTAATACATGTAACATGATCATAAATAATCAACATATTTATTGGTAATCCGAACCTAATTATTTTTGGTTTGGAATTAAATTAAAATTTACTCAAGCCTAATAACGAAGCATATAATTTTGCCACATAGGATTACGAAGCACAAGAAGCAGTCATGTAGACTCAGCGCGTTCTGGATTAATATATAGGAGGAGGGAGATTATCTTTAAAATAAAGTATGAAAAAAAGTTTAAAATATGAGCTCCTCCGTGTATCGCACGGGATATACACTAGTTGTATAATTTAATTGCACATGTAAAACTACCCTATTTGCAAGAACCACGTAAAAAATACTCTTTCCTTCAAAAAAATCCACAGAACTGTATGTAATTGTTAGATCAAACCACTTATAAAGGGTTAATAAAATAATATTTCCCAACAATACATGAGGCTGTGATGGGCCTTGGTCCCATGTGTAATTTGTATCTTGTGATTTCAAATCTTAAAAACATCTTGGATTTGTCGGCAAATGGCTTTACATTCTCAGTATTACCCACTCTTTTCAACTTCATTATACTTACATTAACATATATGAAAAGATTAAAAAGATGGAATATTCTGTTATGAAACTAAACATATATTGCGCCTGAATTAGTTTTAAATTAGTAGAGCATAGATTTAGAAAATGGTTGTAAGAACCTAAAAAAACCTATGTTTAGAAAAGTTGGATTTGTTGTAAAACTAAGGAAAAAAACATATGTTAAGAACATAAAGCCTGCAAAATAATTTTATTCTCTAGAAACAATTATACAAGAAATAATAAATTGTGGTGTGCGGTTATTTAGAATTTATTCAAATGAAGGAAAATATTATTTTTAATTTTTTAATTGTGGGCCGGTCACTTCTTGGAGTTGTTCGGGGTCTTCGGGAGAAGATTCCTGAATTGCGGTTCGATCTCTATCTTTAGGGGTGATTGTATGTGATTCTCCTGGTGTGTTGTGCTGGGATTGGTTATCTGCTGTGGAAAGGGCTCTGTTTTTGTTTTTTGCTTTTGTTAAGTTTTTTCTACTTTTAGGTTAGGTGTGTTGGTTTGTTTAGTTTGTTTGATTTGATCTTGTTTTTCTTGTTTGGGTCTCTGGCTTCTGTTGTGCCCGAGTGAGAGCGGGCAGTAGCCCATTGGAGTCGTCTTTATTCTCCTTTTAGGGGCTTTGTAGTTTTATTAGTGTGTGTCTTGTCTGTCGTGTCGTGTCGTGAGTCTTGTGTCTTGGTTTCTTGTGTTGCTAGTGACAGGTGCTATATTCAACTTTTGATTATATTATTCAACTACGGCTGTATCTTTGCACATCTGTCCATTTTAATCCATAAAATCTATATCTATATATATATATATAGCACTGTCAAACGGGCCAGTGGCCCGCGGGCTGGCCCGCCCGCCCGCTTAAACGGACGGGCTTGGGCCTTTGCTTGGTCAGCCCGTTCAATCGCGGGCCTATTTGGCCCGCCCCGTTTGGCCCGCGGGCTGGGGCGGGTATACGGAAGCGATAATCGAGCCCGGCAAATGTGAAGATTGGTCGGGCATGGCCAAT
>CACSLK010034108.1:9370920-9395623 GCA_902706635.1 Striga hermonthica | reverse complement strand
TTTTTCCTTTTTTAACTAAAGATCAAATATGAGCACAACCGCGTAACCTGTGAGTTACAAATACACTCTTGGCTAAGCAAGTCCTTACCCAAGAGATCATATAGGACATTATAACTCATTCCCCTAATGGACCAATAAGGCCATCCACACAAAACAGAAACAAAGACAAAAATTCATAAAACAAAACAAAGATACACAAACATCAAAGGGACCAAGAGGAAAAGCCATCCAACAGGGAGAAAATGTCTTCAGCAATAACTGCCACCTCAACATTAAAAGAAGTCCTGTTAGCTAGTTGTCTTCTCAACTGCATGTCTGTTACTTTGAGATGAACTTCATGCCACCCTACTTTGCTTCCCTGGATAGGCCAATCCCTGAGTTGAACAAGAACCTCCTCTTATGCTCCTTTCATCTTCCTCCATGCTGACCACTCTTGCACCATAGAGTTATTCATGAAAGCCCTTCCTGATATCAAGAAATCTGCACATGTTGATCCATTAGCACTGAGAGCTGTAATCTGCCCCCCTATTCCTTGAAAATAAACATCTGCCTGATCATCCCCAAAAGAACATCTACAACCCCTAACTGATTGAGATCCATTGGTAGCAGCTGTAAATTCACTCCATTCTTGCTAAGCCAACATAACTAGTTGTCTTTCAGAGCACCACTCTTTTTGAAATACCCACCCATTTCGAGTCATTCACAGTCATCATAACAAGTATGTTGACAATGAGACTCTGTCCTTGACTCTCCCATTGGCCATTAACTTACACAGTTCCTCCCACCAGTCATTGAAGCATGCTTTCTCTTGCTGTAAACAGTTCCACTTTAACCCTGCCAATTTCCACACAAGTTTTGCTCTCTTACAGTAAAACATCATATGCTCCAATGTTTATACTTCCTCCCCACATCCACTGCATATACCATCTATTTCCAAACCCCTTTTCCTCAGATTCACATTTGTGCCCAAACAATTGTGGAGACATCTCCACAAAAATTTTTTAATCTTATTTTTTATGGGCAGTTTCCATGTTGCTTTTCACATAACTTTGATCTTATCATAACCTGTACTGCTCCCCTTTTGACCCCCTTCAATTCTCCTTTGTTGCTCAATGAAGTGATAGGTTGATTTAACAGTGAATATCCCTTTCCTGTGACGTTGCCACACCAACTTGTCTTTTAAGCCCACCTGGCTTATATGAATCTTGAGAATGGCCTCAGCTACATTGGGATGAAAAGTTTGCAAAATAATTCTCTATCTCACTCTTTCCTACCTTCAACCATAAGATCTGCCACCTTATGAAGCCTATATTTATCCACAAGACTACCCCCAGCTGGCTTAAAGCTTGGAACATTTGGAATCCAAGGTGAATCCCAAATGTCTATGCCCATCCCATCCCCAACCTGATATCTAGCCACTAAAACTAAATACTTCCTCACCTCTAACCACCCTTTCCAAAGCCAAGAGTCATTGTCTCTCTTTTTCACTTCCATGATTTTTTGCTTATACATATATTTTCCTCTAATTACTCTACTCTACTCATCAAAATATTGGGTCTAGTTAATACTCTCCAAAGCTGCTTAAGAATGAGGGCAGAATTAAAATCTACAAAATTTTTAAACCCCAACCCCCCTCTGATTTAGCCCTAGCCATCTTGCCCTATCCCAGCCAATGAATCCTATTACTACTCGCCCCTGATTTCCCCCACCAAAAATTAGCTATGCACTTGCAAATTTCCTCACACACACTCACTGGTAATCTGTAGACATACATAACATATATAGACATAGCAGCTAGTACAGTTTTTACAAGAACATCCCTCCCTGCCTCACTTAAAAATTTATTTTTTTAATTTGAAATTTTAGAAACCACACATTATTTAACAAAAGAAAAAGTGTCTTTTTTTTTTACCTTCCAATTCCTAATGGAAGCCCCAAATATTTGAAATAGTTAGCAACTGCAATACCTGGAAAAAAGTTACAGATGCTTAGTTTTAAACTATCAGAAGTGTTATTGGAGAAGAAAATGCTGGATTTATGAAGATTAACTGATTGCCCAGAAGCTGTACAATAATGATTCAAAATCTGAAGAATCATCTGAGCTTGATGAGGATCAGCTCTACAAAATAACAAGACATCATCTGCAAAAAATAAGTGAGATATAAAAGGAGAGTGTCTACTAGTTTTTAACCCTGAAAGAGATTTAGATATACAGGCTTGAGATATAAGATTAGACAAAACCTCTGATGCAATGATAAATAAATAGGGAGAAAGAGGGCATCCTTGCCTAAGCCCATCTGGAAGGGGTAACATGACCTACAATTTGTCCCCCAAAATTAAAAGAAAAAGAAGAGAAGCAAATACCGGATTTGATCCACTTTAAAAAAATATCACTAAACCCATATGCCTACACACCTTAAACAAAAAACCCCATTCTAACATATCATAGTCTTTCTCCATATCTAATTTTAGAACCATAAAGCAAGTTTTGCCTTTGTGTTTGGTATTGAGATAATGAACACACTCATTAGCAATAATGCAGTTGTCCAAAATCTATCTACCAGGCACAAATGCTGCATGAGATTGAGAAATACAACAATGCAAAACAACTTTGAGCCTATGTTGTTAAAATGGATTTAACAACAGTGATTAGTTTGTAGAATCACACTGTAATATAAACTGAAAAAATTATTGAGCACCAAAGATGAAGGTACAAAGTATAAAAGATGTCGGTAAGAGCGAAAATATGAGGATACACTATTGAATTCCTTTTTAAGTCAAAAGTTTTTGGTACAAGTGAGTAAATCTGCTATTTATAGAGCGGTTGACCCGGGGTACGAGGTAGGTATGGCCGCATTTAATGCAAAGTAGATTTTCTAAGGCGGTTGTCTGCCAGGTGGACGACAATCATGATTATCAAGTGAGTCGTTGCCGCCTTGAGACTTTGAAAGTCAACTTTTAGAGACCTCGGTTGGGAAGGTTCTCGTTATCCTCATACCTCGGTTAACATAGCGGGATAGTCAGGTAGTGATTCTGATGTTAGAGAGTGACCTCGGTTTTTTTTTACCTTTGTCGTATCCGAGGTATCCATACTTGAAACCTTTTAGAACTGTCTCTCGAGAGGGATTATCACCTTAATCGCTTTTCTCTAATGCTTACAAAAAATTATGTCAACAAGGTGGCCCCCGACATTAACAGACGTTTGGACATAATGGGTGTTGATGCCGTATGACGTCGACTAAGCTTCATTGCTGATATTGTCGAATACGTCGGCAATTCTCTTCATTATCCGACGTCTCAACACTTGGTAAAAAATCCCTCAGATGAATCTGAAGTTGAAACGGTGCAATACCGTCGTAATTAAAATAATGGCTATTAATGATGCAACAGGTAAGAAACTGTAGCCTACGTAGCCGTCAATCATAGGCGCATGTTTCAAAGGACGTCTCGAATCGCGAGATCAACAACTGACTATCACGAGCCTCTCTTTTATTCTTTAAACGGTTATTTTTAGGGTTAGGTATAAATACCGTAACTTTGTCTAGCGTTGATTCTACCTTCGATTTTTTTGCACTCTGTCTTCTTTGCTTTTCAATTCACTAGCTTCTGCCAATTTCGCTCGCCTTTTTGCTTCAATCTTTTAGTTCGAAGATCTTCGTTGAGTGGTAAGTACCTGTATACTGTCGAGTTCATTTCCCCTTTTTGTTTACGTTTTATTCGTGTTATTGTTAACATGAAATTGTCGTGGGCATCGTGAGCGACAATGACATGGACGTAATGATGGTGAATATGGTGGCTTCTGGAGAGATGGAGTTGTTAGCTGAATATCATAGGTTGGACCCCCTATATGTCAAACACTTCGACATTCGATTGAATAATGAGGAAGGGGATAGAGAGGTTGAGAAAGGCGCAACCGAGTCGGTGGAATATTGGAGGCGACCTGCTCGTGTATGGCCAGACCCTGAATTAGATTTCCACGGGGAATCGAGCATACTGACAGATGTAGACGTCGTATTGCTGCGAAAGAATGTGAGAGTCCCCCCTTCAGTAAGAATGTTTGCTCCATATCCAGGGGAGAGGATTACCTGTCCTCCCCTGGGATGTGTAGGCGTCTTTACTGAAAGCCTGAAGTCGGGTTTGAGATTTCCCCTCCCTCGGATAATCACATAATATTTACGTGACTGGGGGGTGGCGTTGTGTCAAATTGATCCCAATACTTGGAAACGAGTGATTGGGTTATTAGTCCTATTTGCCGAGAAGGGATGAAATTTGCCCTCGACAAACGAAATGAAGAGCATGTTTACTTTTAGGAAGGGTGCAGATATGCAAGTAGTGGACTCACTCATTTGTTTCTTCATTTCTGGTAAGCCTCAGCCGAGAGTTAAAGTTGGGGAGTTGATAACCGAGGTCCTTGATACACTCCATGGGTTTCAAGAAGAATGGTTGTGGGTTGGCAGGGAGTGGCAATGTTCTGACTTCCTTACTGAGCCTTTAGTGGATGGAAAAACCATCCCAATGTCTATTAAATATGCTTATCATAAATTATTACTTTCCTTTCATTTCCGAGGTTATTAATAATTTTTGTTTTGCTTGTACTAACAGGTGGACATTTTTTGACCTTTGTAGCAAAACCGAAAAAAGAGAAGGAACCTCGGTTTGAAGGTGAGCTATACAACTGAGTGGATAAACTTTTCGAAGTTTCGCCACAAAAGCGAAGGTACCAGCGTCTAGTCAAAGACTCTCGGTTGGAGCTTGCGGGTTTATATCCTAGGAAACTTGATCCATCATTCTTGCCAGGTAAACAAAAATTCATTCATTCGTAAATGGTCATAAGGTTGGATTCTGTCGAAATAATACTGACCGTATATCCTTTTATTTTGACATTCTATTATCCTTTGCTCGGTTACTTTGGTTTTTGAACTATTGAAGACACCGAGGAATATAGGAACCCAAATCCTAATTTTGATATGAAGGATAAAATTGGTAAGGGGAAAGACATACGATCGAAAGAAATGGCCGGACGCAAAAATTTACTGAAGACGTATAAGAAGAACCCCCATAGTTCTCGGGCCGCAGCTGTGGGCCCATCGGGTGTTAGAAATGAACCAACGCTCGAGCAAGAGCCAGCTAAAGAGACTCTACTGGAGTCGGCGGCTGGTGTCGGTGATCAGCCCATCGTGCCACCGACGTCGGCGATCGAGTAGTGAATGAGCCAGTGGTTGAAACAAAGGCCTTAAGAGTTGGTCCTGAGGAGGTAGAAGAGGAAATAATAGACCGTCGCACTCGTAAAAGACGGGTAATATCCGAGGTCGAGGATGGCCAAAGCAAAAAGAAGCAAGATGTTGGGTCTGGCAAAAGGCAAGGAGGATGAGCCAGAGATAACCCTGAAGACGTCATTCTTGAAAATCAATGAGAAGAAGGCTACAGAGTCAAAGTTGCCGGAAGACACCTTCGAGCCATGGTTTTCACTATTTCAAATTGTGGAAGAACCGAAGTTGTCGAACCAACATCGTTTCCCGGAATTGGCAATGGAGGCCGCCAAGATCCATTTGATGTCATGGGACCCCAAACATTCATGTGGGTCTTACAACGGTGCCGGGGAACCAAAGGTTTGATTATGCTAAGGCATGTTTAGGCTGTGCCTTGATGAGTTTGCTCGCGGCCGAGGAGAGTTTTCAACCGAGTTCCTCGGAGCTTGAAGAGAAGAGCAATCAGCTCAGTTTAAAGGATGGTACCGTTGCATCCTTGGAGGAAGAGAAGTCGGTACTGATGTTGGAAGCGTCTGGGAAGGACGCGAAGTTGAAAACACTGACACCGAGATCGCCACATTGAAGGCCGAGAGAGAGCATATATTATCGACTCATGACATTATGTCGGTAGAGCTTTCCAAATCCAAGGAGGAACAAAAGGCTCTGGTGATTTCATAAAGAAAGACTCGAGCACCAAGTGACCAGAAAAGATCGCTCGGAGAAAGAAGTCGAGTTGATCCGAGGTCGAGAGGCACATCAGGTCGAGGTGGCGAGACTTCATGAAGAAATAACTGCCGTCGCTAAGGCCAAATTCGAGGAGGGGATAGAGGCCGGCAAGACGTCAGAGAAGAAGTCCGACGATGAGTCCGAGATAACGGACAAATATCTGGAGCTGAACGCCTGCCTGACACTCCGGTGGATAATCGATCGCATGGACGGTGGTATTTACACTGTCGATGAGCTGCACATTTTTCTATTAGAGAGATTAGAAAAACATGGACTTGATTCCGAGATCAAGAGTGCGCATATGCCGGTAGATGATGATGAAAAAGAATTCGCCGAAAGACTGCTCAGGCGCAAAGAGGCTCGAGCGGCTGAAGCAGAAATTCCCCCTCTCTCCGAAGAACGGAGAGCTGCAATTCGTCGTGCTTTCGTCAACATGGTGCTGGAAGTCGAGAAGGAAAAGAAGATGGAGTTGGTGGATATTTGCATCGATGTCTTGGCCGAAGCGTTTGTTGAACAAGAGCTTAAAGACATGTCGCCAGAGGAGTTAATTAATGCCATTACTGCTTTCGCTCTGCGCAAGGTGGCCGAAGAAGACGCCAAGGCCAAAGGTTGGGTTGTTGGATATGTGGCCCCTGATGAAAATGGGGTGATTACTGACCAGGATGACGTGGTGTTAATCACTAAAGAGGGCGTCTTGTCGGCTGTTGAGAGGAAGGAGAACGAGGCCTTCGAGCGCATGAGTGAAACTCTTCTGAAGCGGCTCGAGGATGAAGATAAAATGGTTCTGAATGGCGGGGCGTCGACGTCGGGTGTCGATAAAGAAAAGGCTGAACCTGAGGACGTCGTGAAATTTTCCTGACTTAGTGTGCTTTTTTCTTTTTCTTAATTTTGAAGTACCAAGATGTCGGTATGAACCTTATGATTGTATTCTCCACCCTTTCTTGAATGAATGATAATATTTTGTTTTGTGTTTATAGTGATTATTATAGCTTTTTATGTCGTTAGACTCAAAAAATGGGTGTTTGAACTTTAAAGATCTCGGAAAAGTCTTTGGTTCAATTGCAAAACCGATAATAATTTTTAAAAGAATTTTTCGAGATAAAGCCAAGTAAAAGTTGGCTTTAAGCTTTCAATGACTTACCCATTCTTTTTTATCGTTGAATCTGATGAACTTTCAAGAGGTGTATTATATTTCCAACGTGTTTTTATTGATTCCAAATCATCTTAAGGATTTGGCATTGTATTAGTCTTACCAAGTCACCTTTGGGACCTGACATATGTTAGACTATGATCCGACTACATTATTTATGACGGTTTTTTATTGTAAGCCCGCTAAATCAACTTTAAGATTTAGCTACGATGGACATCAGCCTCCCCAAACCATCTTCAGGGTTTGGAAGTATCTGACTATTTTCCATTAGCCTGTCCAGGTCATCTTTGGGACTATGAAGTGAGGCTTATGCAAGGTGGACTGATTTTTTGAGAGGCCATTGGCCGAATGATTTTTTCGAGATTCGGCGTAAATTTTATTGTCAGAAGAAGCAGCACTTCATAAGGGCTTCTTTATAGTAGCAAACTTGTACAATGCTTTGCTCGTCTTATTGAAAGTACTTTTTGAGGAATACAGAATTCCATGGGTACTGAAGTGGGGTACCATTTGGATCTTCGAGTCGGTACATGGTGTTTGATATCAGTTGGGTCACCACGTAGGGTCCATCCCATTTCGGTTGTAGTGGACTGGGGTTGGCCCCAGTTACTCTCTTCAGAATGAGGTCTCCGACTCGGAACAGACGAGGTTTGAATTTAGCATTGACATACTTTTCGCTTCATCTCTTGTAAGCGGAATTTCTGATCTGGGCTCTTGTGCGTAGCTCTTCAATCATGTCGAGCTCAACTTTTAAGTTTTCCGAGTTCGAGTCCTCCGAAAAATGCTTAACTCGATACGTCAGGGATTCGAGTTCAATTGGAACCATGGCTTCAACACCATAAGTTAGTTAAAACGGGGTCTCTCCAGTTGAGTTCCGAGATGTTGTACGATATGCCCAAAGAACGTAGGGCAACTCCTCGGGCCAAACTCCTTTGGCTGCATCGAGCCGAATTTTTAATCCGTTCTTGATAATCTCGTTCACAGCTTCGACTTGTCCGTTAGCTTGGGGATGATATGATGAAGAGAAGAAATGCTTGATGCCATAATCTTCACAAAATGTGTCGAACCTTTTACCTTCAAATTGTCGACCGTTATCGGTTATGATAGAATTTGGGACTCCAAAGCGGAAAATTATGGATTTCCAGATGAAATCAATTATTTTTTTCTCAGTTATAATGGCCAAAGGTTCGGCTTCCACCCATTTGGTAAAGTAGTCAACGACGACAATGGCAAATTTCATGTTTCATTTTCCAGTCGGTAGTGGGCCGATAAGGTCGATTCCCCGTTTTGTGAAAGGCCATGGACTATAAACGGATTTGAGTGACTCGGGATGTTGATTAACATTGAGGGCATTGTGATATTTTCGTATCTAATTTGTGGCATCCGACCTCAGGGCCGGCAGTAATATCCTTGGCACAGTATTTTGTACGCTAAGGCTTGTGCTCCATGATGACCTGCGCATACGCCTTCATGAACTTCTTCTAGGACATGTCGGGATTCTTCCGTGGTTAGACACCTAAGTAAGGGAGTCGAAAATCCTTGTTTGTATAGGACTCCGATGTCTACGGTAAACTGGGCTGCACGAACGCGAAGGGTTCGAGCTTCTTTTGGATTGTCCTGTAAGGACCCAGTTTGCAAGTAGGCAACTATGGGATCAATCCACGTCGGATTTCCACTTAAAGAGGTGGCATCGATCATTAAGACGTCGGTAACAGCGGTTGATGGCACAGTTTGCTGGCTTACTTGTAGAAACTCAACGTTGTCCAAGTCGGTAGAAGATGCCAACCGAGATAAGGCGTCAGCTTGAACGTTCAACGTGCGTGGAATATGCTCTAGTAGGGCTTTGAATTTGAGCAACTTCTTCTTGACTAACTCCAAATAAGGGATCAACCAAGGTTCTTTAACTTCAAATGTTCCGTTAATCTGCTTGACGAGCAACTGGGAGTCGGAGAATATCCTAAGTGAAGGGATGTTCATAGATTCTGCGAACTGTAATCTCGATATCAAAGCTTCATACTTGGCCTCATTATTAGTGATAGGAAAAATAAAAGTAACCGAGTAGCAGAAATATTGATTATTGAGGTCGACCAGAATGTTACCTCCTTCTGCCCTTGAGGAAGTAGATGAGCCATCAACATATAGAGTCCACAATTGATCTTCAGGCGTTACTTCAATTGTCGGGGTAAACTCGACAACAAAGTCGGATAACACTTGGGCCTTTATCGCAGTCCTCGGTTTATATTGAATATCGAATTGTCCGAGTTCTATGGCCCATTTGATTAGTCTACCCGAGGTATCTGGTTGGTGAAGAACTTGTCATAGAGGATAAGAGGTCATCACAGTGATAGAATGCTCAAGAAAATATGGGCGCAGTTTTCGGGCAGCGACAATTAAAGCAAACGCTAACTTTTCCATGTGTGGGTATCGTAACTCGACATCATGCAACGCTTTGCTGACATAATAGATAGAAAATTGTTGAAGTCCTTCTTGTCGTATTAGGATTGCATTGACGGCGACATCGCTGACTCCCAGGTACAAATACAACGGTTCATCCGGAACCGGCTTTTGAAGAGTCGGGGGCCGAGATAAAGTTTCTTTGATGCTATTAAAGGCGTTCTGACATGGGTCAGTCCATTCAAATTGTTTCTTCTTGTTTATCACCTCAAAGAATAGCTTACAATGATCAGTGGATTTGAAAAAGAACCTGTTCAGGGCTGCTAAGCGGCCAGTCAATGCCTGATCATCTTTAACCGAGGTGGGAGGAGTTAAGTTGAGAATCGCCTGGATTTTTGCGGGTTTAGCATCAATCCCTCTCTGGCTGACCATGTAGCCCAAAAGTTTTCCTGATCCGACTCCGAATGTACACTTCTTTGGGTTGAGCACCATATAATAATCTCAGAGTATGTTGAACATGTCGGTGAGGTGGATTACGTGGTCAGTTGCTCGTTATTATTTCACCAACATATCATCTACATATACTTCCATAGTGCGTCCAATGAGGTCGGCAAACATCTTGTTAACTAGCCTCTGATAAGTGGCCCCAACATTCTTTAACCCAAAAGTCATCATAACATAATAGTACAGGCCTCGGGCTGAATAAAACGAGGTTTGCTCAGCATTGTCAGGGTGCATAAAAATTTTATTGTAACCAAGAATACGCGTCCATGAAACTCATGAGTTCATGTCCTGACGTAACATTCACCATGTAGTCAATGTGAGGGATATGATAACTATCATTCGGACAGACTTTGTTAAGATCCAAGAAATGAATACACAGACGCCATAAACCATTACTTTCCTTGACTAACACTGGATTTGATATCCACGTTGGGTACTTTGCTTCTTTGATGAATTTGTTATCTATAAGCTTCGTCACTTCTTCTTCCAGGGCCTTATGACGATCAAGGCCAAATTTTCGTCATTTCTGGATAGTAGGCTTAACGGTTTTGTCAAGATTAAGTCGATGGAAAGCTTTATCAGGATCAATCCCTTTCATATCTTCACGCTTCCAAGCGAACACGTCGGTATTGAATTGAAGAAATTGAATTAATTATGTATGCACTGGTTCTTAGAGATTAGCGCCGATACGGATAGGTTTCGCACAAGTTGGTTCATCAACGAAGATGGTCTCGATATCTTCAATGGGTTCCGCGCGCACGCTTTGGGTCTTTTCTTAAATTGTGCTCTGGGATCCATATCATCTTCATTGTATAGTATTTCTTTACCTGGGCGTTGTCGTCGGTCTTCCGTAAACTTACTAGCGAGTGATTCCGAGGTCGTAGGGACATCGGTTTCGTATGGAGAATGATTGGTTACCTTGAAATCAATTGTCATGGGACTTGGAGCGTCTGGTAAATCTTGAGGCAAAGAGTCAACAAATTGTCTGAGTTCAATCACGTGAGTATTATGAGTGTTCAAGCCTAAAGCCAATTCTGGGGCTTCCCGTTGGTCCCCTAATGAGTTCCTTCCCCTATTGCAGTGGGAAATTTCATAGCATAGTGGAAAATAGAACTTACAGCGCGGAGTTTATAGAGAGCAGTTCGCCCTACAATAGCATTGTATTCGTTCTGGATATCCATAACTTTGAAAGTTTCCATAATGATCTTGGACTTTGGTCCAAAGCCCCCAAAACGAATAGGTAATTGAGTTTCATCGATCGGACATGCAATACTCCCATTGAATCCTTGAATTTTATCATTGCAGGGTCGTAAATCAGCAGGGTCCAATCCCATTTTCTTGAAAGCCTGAAGCATAAGGATACTCGAATAAGCTTTGGTATCGACCATAATCCTGTGAATAGGAATTCTTCCGATTAGGGCAGTGATATTAAGGGCATCAAAATGTGGATGAGCGAATAGACTCGCATCCTCAACATTAGACATAATGGGACATTTTCTGGCAATAATAGTGTCCCGGAGGTCAACATTCAATATACGCTTCCCAGCATTTTGGGCTTCTCGAATATGAGCTTTGAGTTGATGTCGGGAAATGTCGGGTTGCTTAACATTCGTGTTGATCCGATGTATGGAATCATGGCTAAGAGACCTCGGTGATGAATAGGTCTTTAACTTCTTGTTGTCGGCAGACGAGATTCTAGATGTCTTTGAAGAAAAGGTGAATACCTCTTTATCAGTCGTTCAAGTCTTTTTCATATTTATACCTCGGTCATCGTTATCTTCTTCGTCCGAGGTGTCGACTTGTCTCCCCTTACGCCTGACGTCGGTACTCCGAAACTTCAAGAGCTGAGGCTTTCTAATTATTCAGAGAAGAGCCGACAGTAAATCGAGACATTCATCCGTATTGTGTCCTAAAGACTTATGATAGGCACAATACCTTGACTTGTCAAGCTTATCTTCAGGAGTGCGAACAGGCTTCGGGTCAGGGATTATGCCTTTACCTTTTAATTCTTCAAAAATAGTGGCTGCCCCAGCAGAATAGACAGCTTGATATCCCGTCCTCATAGTCTCAGCCTATTGATCTCGAGCAGCCTTCGATTCAGAAGTATTAAAATTCCCACGGGAATAACCTTGGAATGGAGCTTTTCCAGAATTTCCTGAAAAATTCTTCTTCTTCTTCTTCTTTTCAGGTTCTGGCTTGACCTCTTTGGCAGAGAAGTCAAAGTTAGGCACCGACATAGATTCCTCGGTGATAACAAATTGCTGGGCTCATACAAGAAATTCTTGAAAAGTACTCGGTTTGTTTTGACATAAAGTCCACCGGAATACTGAATTTGGCTTTAGACCAGCGATGGCGGTCACCAATAATGTTTCAGGATGACAAAGCTCCATGTTATGAATGCGCTCATTAAACCGAGATATATAGTCTTTAATACTCTCGTCGTCTTTCTGGACGATATTAGTAATCGATTCTTTTGGAACTAGACAAACCTGTGCTCTGATAAAATGGGACCTAAAAGCAGTCCTTAGTTGCTGCCACTTCCAAATCGAACGAGGGGGTAACATATAATACCATTTTTGTACACGCGGCCCCAGTGTAAGTGAAAACATACAACAACGCAGAGTGTTTGATGCACCATGTAGGTCCATCCACAGCGTATAGTGACCTAAGTGAGCATCCGGGTCCGAAGTTCCATCGTAGAGACCGATTTGAGGGATTTTGATCTTGGAGGGGAAAAATTCGGCTGTAAGTTCAGGAGCTAAAGGGGAATCAACTTCTATGACCACGTTACCCGAGGTGGAATGATGTCGAGGTGAATCCACTTGAGATTTCTGCCTCGCTTCCAATTCAGTAAGTCTTCTACGCAAAGCTTCAAGTTCTTCTAAACTCTGTCAAAAGACACGTTTCCTTTCAATTTGTTGATGTAAATCCTCTTGATCTGCTGGTCGTAATGGTTCAGGTCTTGAAGGCAAAAGAGCTCTGTGAGGTTGACCAGAATGACTTTCGGCAGTCCCTTCTTGATTTCTCATTGCTACTGGATCTAGGACTTTGGGTAGTTGATTATTTAATAGTCGAGGTATTTCTTCTTGGTGAAGAGAATCATGACGCCCGTGAGGAGAAACATGGCGCGGTTGAGAAGTAGCATGTGATGTCGTCGGGCGTATGGGCGGATTTTGTGAATATTCGGTTGAGGTACAACCGTTGTCGGGAACGTAGACTGGTCATAAGGAGGAGCTGACACACCAGGGAGTGCACGTGCCATGAGGGATGGAAAACCTTTGATAAAATCTGGATTTTGAAATAAATTCGTATAATCCGGTACATCAGATGTTCGTGCGATGCATCCGACATATTGGTTAGTATTATGACTCTGTGCAACGTGTGAAGTCCGTTCTTGCCCAGATTGCAACATTATGCAGATAGCTGGTAACGTTTCTTCGCGGTATTTGAGCAGATGATAGCTTCAAAGGTGAAGATTAACCTCAAAAAATTTATGAGGCCCTTCCTCTAGCGCCAAACTGTTGTTAAAATAGATTTAACAACGGTGATTACATTGTATAATCACGCTGTAATTATAAACTGCATAAATTATTGAGCACCAAAGATGTCGGTACAAAGTATAAAAGATGTCGGTAAGAGCGAAGATATGAGCGAGGAAGTCATGCCTTGAGGGTCACCTACAACTTTGAAATCTGACTCTGTCATTTTCTAAATAAAAGGGGGGAGCTAAGCGTCACGAGTGGTCCTCTGACAGATATACGATGTCTGGTACGTGATCGCCTTCTTGAAGAGGTCCCGTCTCCACTATTTTGCGTCAGACTATTTGAATTGACTTCCCCTGCTCTTGACCAAGTATAGTTGTTTAACTAATTAGGGAGATAAAGTGCCAGCGGATTTATATCTTCGTATATGAAGAAAGAGATTGTTGACGTTAGTAGACTAATCTATTCATTGGTAGGGCATTTCTTCCTGTGACCGCCTTTCCTACCAAAAAGCTTCGTATGAAGTTTCCCAGTTCGATATTCCAAAGTGCGGATGCCAGCTTCGTCACTCTAATTCTATGACTAAACTTCTCTTCGTTCGTTGGGGCAAAGCTCGAAAGGTTTACTAGAGCAAGGGTTGATCGAGCTTCCCGAACCTAAGAAAGCAGATGAGGTAGAACTCACGAACGTATGAGTTAGCAGAAGTATTTATTAGTGGGCCACCTTTTTTTTTGCTCCATGGTCAATTACATCGAACCTGATTGAGATACATTATTGAATTCCTTTTTAAGTCAAAAGCTTTTGGTACAAGTGAGTAAATCTGCTATTTATAGAGCGGTTGACCCGGGGTACGAGGTAGGTGTGGCCGCATTTAATGCAAAGTAGCTTTTCTAAGATGGTTGTCTGCCAGGTGGACGACAGTCATGATTATCAAGTGAGTCGTTGCCGCCTTGAGACTTTGAAAGTCAACTTTTAGAGACCTTGGTTGGGAAGGTTCTCGTTATCCTCAGACCTCGGTTGACATAGCAGGATGGTCAGGTAGTGATTCTGATTTTAGAGAGTGACCTTGATTTTTACCTTTTTAGTATCCGAGGTATCCATACTTGAAACCTTTTAGAACTGTCTCTCGAGAGGGATTATCGCCTTAATCGCTTTTCTCCAATGCTTACGAAAAATTATGTCAACAGCCTATTAGCCAAAATTTTTGCAATAAGTCTAAGTAATAGTACATAAACTAATGGGTCTAAAATGCACAATGGATTTAGGCTCCTTAATTTTGGGAATAAAAGTAATAATAGTATGGTTAGATGCCTTAGGAATACAAGCAGAATGAAAAAAAATTAGAGATAGCTAGATAATCCCCTTTCAAAATATCCCATGATAACTGAAAAATAAAGGAGAGAACCCATCAATGCCTGGAGCTTTGTTAAGATCCATGGCCAAAGTGCTTGTTTGATTTCATCTTCAGTCACTGGCTTGATGAGATTTTGATTCATTTCAATAGTTATGGATCTTGGAATTCTTTGAAACATTGCCTCATCACAAGCAGGGTTCTCAGACTGAAGCAACTTAGCAAAAAAATCCTCCACTTCTTTAACAACCTCTGATATGCTTTGGCACTGCTCCTCATTCCTACATACAAGGTGGTCTAAACTGTTCCATTGCCTTCTCTGCCTAACACAATCCTGAAAGAACCAGGTGTTCTTGTCACCTTCTCGCAACCAACTTACTCTAGATTTTTGTTTCCAATATAGTTCCTCCTCCATGTATGCTTCATGAAGTTTCTCCTTACACTCCTGCCACTCCTCCCAGTTTCTTTCTCCCCCATTGGCTGCTCAACATCTCTAATTTAGCATTACAGACTTTGATTATATCTGCTGAGTTTGTTTTCTGTCTTGCTGCCCACCCAACAAAGAAATCACTTCTTAGTTTCTTCTGAAATATGTACAAGTCTGGTCCCTTGTGCTCCACTTTCCAGGCATTAGCTATGAAATTTTGAAAACCTTCTAGCCTAACCCACCGGTTATCAAACATGAATCTGTGCCTTGAAACTTCCTCAGTTCTAGCCAAGTCCATAAGTAAAAGAGTATGATCTAAAGACACCAAAGGAATGTTATGAACCTGGGTTTTAGGGAATTTGAGTCACAATTCTGGAGAAACACAAAACCTATCTAACTTCACCTCAACAAACTCATCCCCCCTTCTGAGATTAGACCATTTAAATTGATGTCCTATTAGAGGATATTCCACCACCCCCAGAGACTGCAAAAAGCTTCTAAACCCTATAAAACTTCCCTCACTTCTCACCAATCCCTTTTTTTTCCTCATTACTGATAATATCAATAAAATCACTCCCTATAAACCACAGATCCCCCCACCTTAAATGATGTCTAAGAAGCAATTCCCATTGGTATTGCCTCTCAAAGGCATCAACACTAGCATACACAAAACCCCCCACATAATAAGAAAGTCCATTTAGGACAAATTTGATTCTAAACTAAAGAAATTATTCACTATTTCCAAAACAGCCACATTATTAGACCAACATAACAAAAGCCCCCTCTTAGAACCCATAGGGTCTACACAAAACACCTAGACTCAAAAAGCAAATTATTACAAACAGTAGTGATAAAAGACTTTTTTTTTAGTTTCTGATAGAAACAAAAAATCAGAAAGGTAGGATTTTACCATCTCCTTCAACTGGGAAATTGTAGAGGGTCCTCCCAAACCTCTACAATTCCACACCATAACTTTCATTGGGAAACTTGGGACCATTTATGGCTGGTTTTCTTCACCAAGTTATTAGTTAAATCAACAGACACATTTGTACTTTTGACTTTCTTAAGATCGGACTCTAACCCTTCTTCTCCTATCACTATAACCTTATCAGCTTTCCTCTTGTGAGAACTAGCTGAAGAACTCTCCCACTTACAACTCACAGTAATACACTCATTAGCCTCAGTGGACTTGTCCTCAGGCTTCCTACTCCTGGTAATTCTAGTGAAAGTTTTTGGTTGTTTAATCTGCCCAACCTTGAGGTTAGCAGATTGAACCACCACTTCCACCAGATTACCAGCCTCACTCTCTATACCTTTAGGATTTTCTAACTCCATAGGCACCACAAAGTTTGACCCTTCTCCAGAAGAAAGTCCCTTCTCACTTGGGATATGAGATCCTTCATTAATGAGAGAGTTGTCCTTCTCTTTTTTGAACAAAATCCGCTTCTTCCACAGTAAAAACAAAAACCAAGAAGATTTTCAAACCTAAATTAAACCCAGTGCTCTTCTTGTCCCAATTTGATCTTAGTGCCCCTGGGTAATGGTTCTGTGACTTTGACTTCAACCAAGATTTTGACTATTCTTCCATTGATTGATCCTCCTCCTGGGGCCATTACATCGACAACCTTACTGAACAACCGCCCTATCTTCATCCCGGTTTCCACAGATATCCAGTGTAGTGGCAATCTGTGGATCTGAATCCATAGCTCTACTCTCATTTCATCAACTGCGAACTCGTATTTTCTTTCCTCCATTCCTTGATGATCAGATATTGTCCATCAAATGTCCAAGCTTTCCCAGTCAGGACTTTAGCCTTATCCTTCTCACATTGAAAGAGAAATTAAAACAGATTGGGTCCTAAAACCCTAACCGAAAATGGCCTCTCTAGTTTCCAAGCTATTGCCATTGTTGCACGAAGTCCCCCAATACTAGCCCTTTTATCTCCCACAATCTTTCCAATTAGGCTAAGCAAACAATCTTGAATCCCCTGATTTTTCTTTGTCTGATAACTCAAACTTGTGAAATTTATCAATGATATCCTGCTCCATAATTGTTGAAGATGAATCGCAACTCGATCGTACCTCGTGAATCCTCTCGCAAGCACTTCGAACCACGAAACCTAATCAAACGACACAAGTTGGGTTAAGACATGATTGTATTCAGTTGAACCCAAACCCAAGAAGAACCAAGAAAACCGAAAAGGATTGGATAATTGAAAGAAGAAGTTGAAAGCAGATGAAATTCCACACTTGATGGAACGAAAACCCTAGAAAGAGGGATGGGGCTTCCACAGGAAAGTGGAACTTATCTGATGATTAAGTAATGAGATTGTTGTCTTGGAATTATTTGGAGCCTTGGAGGATGTTAGCCTTTTATTTTATCAATTCCAAATAAAGTAAACTAGTACAACACTCGTGTAATACACGAGTGCTTGCTAATTTTGTTTCTTAAAATTTAAAATTAATGAGAAAAAGTGGTTGAAAAGTTAAATATTTTTTTTATAAAAAAATATATTATGATATATTTTAGTATGATACTTGTTCCTTGTGCGACTTACCTGTGATATATTATGATAATTTTTCTAACTTATATCATATAACTACATTAAGCATAAACATATTAATTGAAAAATAATTTAATTTTGTAATTTAATAAATAATTTTATATTTATTTATTTTATATATACAATATGGATGTCAAATCGAAACTCACAAAAAGATGATTAATTTGATATATTCGATATGTAAAATCGATAAGAAATACAAAAGTTATCAACTTTTAAAATATATTAAAAAAGTCAGGGATATATTAGTCACTTAGTGCCGCACTATGTAAGATTACAAGGAATTAAAAGGTTAAATTAGTATACGTGTTTGTAAATTACTTAAGTTAGCTAAATATTATTTATGGAATATCCGAACTTTAGTTATGAAATGTCCGAACCTAAAATTATTAATTTATAATATCAATATTAATTGTCCAAACTAAAATACAAAACATGATTCTTTGCTAAGTAATATTCCGAAGCACCAAAAGCAACCACATAAGTTCAACGCATTCAAGAATTATATATAGGGGCATAATAATCATTTTTTTTTTCAAAATATTAATGTTCAAAGTCACATCTCAACTAAAAATTTAGGGTGGCCATTTGTTTATGATCTTTATCGTTTATTAGACGTTACACTATAAATTTTTGGTCCCAAACTCCACTAAGATGGTAGTTGCCTGAATTTTTCCTAAAGATGTTACACGTTTCGTTAACCTATAAGGCATTTTTAGAATTAATAAAGATAATGGTGAATTTTTTTAGTAAAATAATAGTATAATGTAATGAATTTAATAATTAATTATGATATGATATTAAAGTGATAAAATGATATGATAGTTACACATATATATGATGGAAGTAAATTTATTGATAATTTAGCACTCTTAATTTCTCTTTCCTTACTCACACCTTAGTAAGTTAGTATAATATCCCCTCCCCTATATATAATTCTCGAATGCGCTGAGCCTACGTGGCTGCTTTTGGTGATTCGGAGTCCTACTTGGAGAAGAATCATGCTTCGTAATTAGGTTTGGACAAATAATATTGATATATTAATAATTTAATAATCTAGGTTCGGACATTCTATAAATATTATTTAGCTAACTTAGATATTTTAATATCACTTGTACTAATATAACCCTTTAATTCTTTGTAATTTTACATAGTGAGACACTAAATGACTAATATATCCCTGACTTTTGATTTGTTTTCTTCAATTAGCTATTGAATTATAAATGTATTTTAAAAGTTGATAACTTTTGTATTTCTTATCGGTTTTGCATATATAATATATCAAATTAATCCTCTTTTCATGATCTTCAATTTGACATCCATATTGTATATATAAAATAAAAAATTATATTCGAAGGCGTTCCTCCCTTTCAAGAGGATTAGCGGGCATGTCATTCCCCCTGGTAAGGTTCTTTGCTCTGCATCGAATTAAACCACATGCTCCACCCTTTAGAAGGGCAGAATCGAAGTATAGTGTTGAGCAAGTAGGTGTAACTGTTGAGTTCTACGGCGGCGAACTCAATGGTTCGATCTTCCCATTCATTCCCCGTGGACCCTTCTTCTCCTAATTCTTTCCATTCTACCAACGAATTATCAATAAAAAATAATAATATTTATTAAAATTTATTAGAAAAATAAAATAATTTCTCAGTTAATATATTTATGTTTAATGTAGTTATATATTGTAAGTTAAAAAAATTATTATAATATAACACAAATGAGTCACACAAATAAAAAGTGTCATACTAAATATATAATAATATATATATTTTAATAAAAGATATTTAAATTTTCAACTACTTTTCTCATTAATTTTAGATTTTAAGGAAAAATTAGCAAGTACCCGTGTAATACACAGGCGTTGACTAGTATACTATAAAGTTTAAAAACTATGATTATCAAATGTGGAGGGCTTCCCAGAAGTGCTAGCAGTATTTTTAGTTTTAATACCTTTACTAGTACAACACCCGTGTATTACACGAGTGCTTGTTAAAAATTATTCTTAAATTTTAAAATTAATGAGAAAACTATATTAAATTTAGTTTACTTTTTAACAAAAAAAATATATTACTATATATTTTAGAATGATATGTGTTACTTATGACTTACATGTGTTATATTATATTAATTTTTATAACTTATATCATATAACTACTTAAAATATAAATATATTAGTTGATAAATAATTTTATTTTTCTAATTAATATTAAAAATAATTTTATTATTGTTATAAAGATAAATATAAATTCATTTTTTATACATACAATATGGATATTAAATCAAAGCTCATCAAAAGAAGATTAATTTGATATATTACATATGTAAAACTGATAAAAAGTACAAAAATTATTAACTTTTAAAATATGTATACAATTCAATAGTTATAATAAGGAATGATATTAAAATGCTATTAATACATGTAACATGACCATAAATAATCATCATATTTATATTAATCCGAACCTAATTATTTTTGGTTTGGAATTAAATTAAAATTTACCCAAACCTAATAACGAAGCATGTAATTTTTCCACATAGGATTATGAAGCACCAGAAATATCCACGTAGGCTCAGCGCGTTCTGAATTAATATATAGGGGGATTAACAATATGGATAGATAAAAAATCAGAATGATTGGTTATAGTTACACTTGGTGCAACAATAGAGGAACTGAGAACTTAGTGGAGGAGAAACTGGACAGAGCCTTTGCTTCTATAGAATGGCTCAATGAGTTTCCAAATGCTGTTGTATCAAATGTGGTGAGGAGTGCTTCAGATCACTCTCTTTTTCTGCTGAATTCAAGCATCCCCTCAGATAAAAAAGGAGGTTTCACTTTGACAAGAGATGGCTTGGCAAAGAAGGGGTCACAGGGATTGTTCAACAGGCCTGGAGTATCCCTGTCCTTGGTACTCTTTTTTTTCCAACTGAAAGAAAAGATTAAAAATGTCAGAATTGCCCTTCTGACTTGGAGCTCTAAATTTCAAACTCAGAATCAGATTAAAATTGATACTCTCACCACTCAACTGGAGATTCTGAGACTTGACAAATCTGATGCTAGTTGGGATAAATGGGTTACTGCTAGAAAGGAGTTAGAGCAGGCTCATTTGCAGAAGGAGCTTCACTGGCAACAAAAATCCAGGCTGAGGTGGTTAAAGGAAGGGGATGACAACACTCGAATTTTTCATGCCTACACAAACCAAAGAAGAAGGATGAACACCATAACAAGATTAATCTCCTCTCAGGGAACTTAAATTACTTCTCAGAAGGATTTGATTAGTCACATTTCAGAGTTCTATTCTTCTTTGTACTCAACTGAGGGCTCCTTGGGAGATGACTTCATTCTTCACCTTATCCCTCAGTCCATCACCTCATACATGTACCAGGATCTTCTCAAACTAGTTGATGAATCCTGAAAAATCTCCTGGAGAAGATAGTATGAGTGCTCTCTTTTATCAATCTTTCTGGTCAACCATTAAAAGTGATCTCATTGCAGTTATTAATAGCTTTTTTCAAACTGAGCAACTTCTTAAATATTGGAATTATACTATTCTTTCTTTGATACCAAAATTCAGTAACCCTGAGTCTTTGAGCAACTTTAGACCCATCAGCCTATGTATAGTTGTATGCAAAATCCTCTCTAAAATTCTAGCACAGAGATTGAAGGCTTGTCTGCCTTGCTATATTAGTGTTTGTCTATCAGCATTCTTGGAAGGTAGACAATTGGTTGATAATGTTATAATTGCCCGAGAAGCGTTCCACTTTCTTAACTCAGGAAAAAAACTTTTTCATGGCCTTAAAATTGGACATTATGAAGGAATTTGACAGAGTAGAGTGGCTCAACATCAAGAAAATCATGATCCAAATGAGCTTTCACCAAGACTTTGTGAAATTGATTATGTTCTGCATCTCATCTGCTACCTTTGCTTTCAAAGTTATGGTGATGTTTCTATTTTTGTCAAGCCTACCAGGGGTATTAGGCAGGGGGATCCTTTATTCCCCCACCTATTCATTATTGTTGCTGAATTATTATCTGCACTCATTTCTGATTCTACTGACAATGGACTTTTGAAAAGTATTAAGCTGTCAAGGAATGGCCCCCTTCTATCTCATCTGCTTTTTGCACATGACTCTCTTTTCTTCTGCAAGGTAGGAGTAGATCAAGCTCATATTCTCATGAAAATCCTGGAGAAGTACAAATTATTTACTGGTCAGAAGGTCAATCTTCAGAAGTCAGGAATATTTTTCAGCAAGAACACATCACATGCCTAAAATCCAACATTTGCAGAACCATGCAGGGCATTCAAACTCACATGTCTACCAAATATTTAGGTATGTCACTGGGCATTGGCAAATCTAAGAAAGAGTTTTTTTTTTTTTTTTTTTTTTTTTTTTTTTTTTTTTTTTTTTTTTTTTTATTATTTATCTTCTGGACTATCAAAAACAAATTACAGAGTTGGAAATCCAAGCTGCTGTCAACAGTAGGGAAAGAAATCCTTCTCAAAGTTGTTATTCAAGCTCTCTCAGTCTTTAGAATGACTTGTTTCGGACTCCCTATCACTTTGTGCTCTGAAATCTCCAAACTTTGTAGTCAGTTTTGGTGGAGAAAAGGGGATCAACAAGCACATGGTCTTCACTGAAAAAGCTGGGACAAACTTTCACTGGCAAAAACTGATGGGGTACTTTGCTTCCATGACATCAGATTATTTAATGATGCCCTTATCTGTAAGCAGCAATGGAGGATTGCAACACAACCAGATCTACTAGTCAGCAGAATCCTGAGGGACAAGTATTTTCCCCATACCTCTATCTTGAATGCTGGTAGAACTCAAAGTGGATCTTGGACTTGGAATTGTTGGTTGTATGTTCTTCATGTACTTTCTAAATGGCTGAAAATAGAAATAAGGTATGGTGAAACAACTAGAATTGATGATTTGAATCGGGTGCGAAACCTATCAAAGCCAAAACCAGTCTTGTTCGAGCTTGCTGGAAGCTAATTTGGGGTAAAAGATTTAATTTTGGACACTGGTTATGGGTGGAATGACTGGCTTGTTAAGCAAGTGTTTGATGCAAAGGACAGTCAGACTATACTGAACATTAACATGCTCAAACCTGACAAATAAGACTGAAACTTCTGGGGTCTTGAAAAAAAGGTAGTTTTCATTGTGTCAAGCACCTACACTTTTCTGTCTCAACAGAAAGTTCTGAAATTAGATCAACCTCAAACCAGCTCTAACTCTGCTAGAATCAGGAAAGGCATTTACAGATGTTCGCACTTGAAGGTTCCTGGTAAGCTCAAACATTTCCTATGGAAATGTCTTACTGCGACTCTGCCTGTTTCTGTTAATCTCAAGAGGAGAGGGCTTGATGGTGATACCACATGTAAGTGTTGTGGTGAAGCTCCTGAAACAATTGAGCATCTTCTCTTTCAATGCTCTAGAGCAATGCAACTCTGGGAACTAGCACCAGTTAACTGGGATGGCATATCATATGCTTCAGACTCCTTTAGTTATTGGTGGCAGCATATCAATTTTCTAAAAATATAACTCAGACACATCAGAGGCCATGATTCAATTGACAACTTACATGCTTTGGTGGCTCTGGAGATCTAGAAACCTTTGGCTCTTCCAAAACACCTTAATCCCCATCCACATTGTTTGCAGAATGGCTAACAAAGAACGGCTGGAGTTTTCTTCCATTGTCTAGTTAGTTTGTTTTTATTGCTTATGTGTTGACCTTGATAGTTTGCTGTGTTTAATTGTTTGTTATGGTAGTTGCTTGTGTTTGGGAATTGGGGGTCTATGATATGCAGTGTGGTAGTGGCTAGATTCCTAATTCTTTGTTGGTTTTTTGTCTCCTTTGTTCTTTTGTTTGTGAGGTTGTAGGTCCCTCTGTAAGTGTGCCTCTCAGATTTATGTTTCAATTTCTATTTGGGCGTTCCCCAGTGTATGAACTTTGTTCTTTCTTGAGATATATAGATCTTCTATTATTTCGAAAAAAAAACTATGATTATTATTTTAAACTCACGCTTAATTTGAAAAGAATGCAGTCTATACTATTTTAAAGTTATAAAATTACTAATTTTTAATTGTCATAGTAATTTTATGAAAATATATATTATAATATTTTGATATTTTCAAGCTAATAATTTACATTTACGTTTGACATATGACATATGTCTCACTGGTTTATCATTATAATTTATAAAAATATATATCGTACACATTTTAACTTTCTTTGTAATCCAGTAATCTACACTGGTTTATCATTTTAATGTCGTATGTACTTTATCGTTGAAATAATTTCTTGCTTAACTTTTTATTTTTTTAACTTAGTTTTTCCAATCCATGTGGGATAAATATACTAACTACTATTTTATAATAAATTCATTTTATTTTATATGATAAACTTAAGTTCAGTTTGTACTAGTACGAATCTCGTGCGATGCACGAGTAAGAAATATCCATTCAATATTTATAAATTAAAATTACTCATTAAATAATATTTATAAATTAAAAATATGAAATTAATATGTAATTCAATTTACCTATATTAATTTATTGAAAATGTTATAATGTAATTTATGTAACACCCCACCTTATCGTAAAATCAGAGTGCGAAAAATTCGCAAAGTTATTTAAAAATAAAGCCTTTTACTTTGCGAAAACTGATTCGGAGTGCTACCTTAAAATCGTGACTTAATTTGGAAAACCGTTATTTTTATTTTTAATAAAATCATACTGTTACTGAACATAAAGTTTTCCAAAAGTTCGTCAAAATATAAGTTCGTCAAAAGTCATCATCAGCGGAAACGTAAGTCATCATAATAAATATACAGTCAAAACATAAATGTCCTGAAGCCT
>CACSLK010034108.1:9337498-9356031 GCA_902706635.1 Striga hermonthica | reverse complement strand
AAATTCAAAAAAAAAAATAAAAAAATAAAAGGATATATATAGTTTATAAACATATTAAAACAAGTTACTTATATTCAGTAAATGTTGCAATAATATTCTAATATAGCAAAACAACAACAAAAAACAAATTGCTCATTTGCCAATTTCGTTTTCAACAAAAACAAATTTTCTAATATACCAACCATAAACTATGAATAAACATTTAAAACGAAAAAAAAAAAAAAGGAATCCATTCACAAAACTAATTTGTACATAAACTAATATACCAAACATAAACTAGATGTACAATAACTCATATATTCAGTATATTTTCAGTATATCTCTCTGTCTTCCGACCTCCCATTAAAACAGGGAGAACAACTGTCGTGAACATATACTGTACATATATTGTACATATACTCCAAAATAAATTAAACGAAAAAAAAAAAATCTCAAAAAGCTGTCATGATTTTCTTCTTCTTCTTCATGGCCTCGGGTGTTTTGATCTTGCTCAGCCTCTTCGTCTTCTTATTCGCTAATTTCAATTTCAAACTTGAACTAATTAACATCTACGAATCAAGAACGTAGATTTATAAATCAAGAAAAACAACATAAACATCGAAATTGGAATCTGGAGTTTATGTAATTCGTAGACATTGACCTATATGCATTCGTTATAAGCACCTTCTGCTTCTCCAAATACACGTTAAATAGTACACAAAAAAAAAAAAAAAATTACCAGACTTGAATCTTAATATTATCGAACCAAACAACAATGCAGGAAAACAAAAACAAAATTACCAAACTTGAAGTTTTCCTAATCCCTCAATTTCTCTCTCATGGGACCCCCTTGGCATCACATTCAATTTAGGAAAAAAGATAAAAGGAAAACAAAAATAAACACTGCAAATCCATGGCGATGGTGTTGGGATGAAGCCGCTGCCGCCCCTAATCCTCGATCGATTCCGAGCCATAGTGAAGGAGAGAGAGGAAAAAACTTAGGGTTTTTAATGGTGTGGTCGTTTTGCCCTTGAGCACGGATGAAATTGTGCAAATTTACGAAGCGTATCATCACTGGGGGAGGAGAAACGTCGGCGGATCTGTAGAAGAAAAAGAAGATGATCAGAGAGAGGGAGAGAGAAGAAGAAGAATAAATAGATAGAGAGAGAGAGAGAGAGAGAAAATCTCATTAAATCTGTTTTTACCATAATTAAAAGTACCCAATAATCTAGTATGTTTGTAAATAAAAATCATAATTTTAGTTAATTTGCAAATAAATATATGTGAGTTGTAAATATGTAATAAAAATGTTATTGTGTAGTGGAGGATGTAATTTCCTCATTAATTATTTGTCTACTTCCATTATCTATGGTTATTGTGCTAAGTTATGTTTAGTAGTGTAATTAGCCCAAAGAAAATGAAAATGGCGTACTTTTTTTGTTGGATTCGCTAGTACCGTACGGGTGAAACGCAGCGGAATAAAATTTTTCAAAACATGTATTTATCACATAAATACATAATCCCGTATATACATGAAGCGAATAAACAAATCGTCATCTTTAAAAAATATGTAATAATACAAATTTTGAGATGTTACAAATAATATTAGAAATTACAAGTAATATCAAATATTACCTTATAACTCTAACTCCTTCTTCTTGATGGTGGTTTGAGGAAATCAATTCCCGGATGAACAACGATCGCTCTAGGTTGCTCGCTTTAGGAATCCACGTGTCTTCCCTCTAAACGTATCCACCGTTTGTCTCCGATTTCGAGATGACTCTTTCGCTAGTAGGAACTCACTCGATTTTACAATTAGTATAGAAATATATTTATAAGGAGAAAATTACAAGAACGATTCTTGATTTTACAACACTTGAAAAACTAACTCTTTAGCTCTCAAATTTTATGTGAAATTGTTAACACAAAATCTAGCAAATATGAACATCAACCATGCCCATATTTATACTAAACTTTTTAGTAATTAAATTTGTATAACTTTTATAAGAAATGTTACAAAAATCTTTAATAATTTTGACAAGCAAAATTAAAAAGTCTTTTATCATTTCTACAAGTTAATACAACATTATATAATATATGTCTTGTATAACTTTTACAAGAAATGTTACAAAAGTCTTTAATAATTTTGACAAGCAAAATTAAAAAATCTTTTCTCATTTCTACAAGTTAATACAACATTATAATAATTACAAGACTTCATCTTATCATTATTATATTATTATCATTATTATTTAATTTTTAATCAACATTAAAAATCAATAATAATAATAAAAAAATAATTTTAAACTCTTTTAAAATCATTTGTAAACATATATATTCTATATTTAATATTCTCCTCATATAATAATCATATTATTATTTGGATTTGAATTTTAAAATCTAATTTTAAAATCCAACTATTAATTTAGTAATTACATTAATCACTAAATTAATATCCAAAATATAATTAATCAATCTAATTGATTAATTTAATATATTTCTTTAATTGACATCTAATCAAAATTAGATTTTGTCAATTAATTCTAACTCTTTAGAAATACTAATATTTGTCTTCATACAAACATTGGTGTGACCTTTTAGGTTCACAATTAATACTAGTAGTGGGTTTACAACTCTTTGTAATTTGAGTTAATCATATTAACTCTCATTCTTGAATTAACCCCTTAATTCAAGAACCCACATATCATGGGAACACCTAGCAAGTAGCATGAATCTAGTATTAAGTGAATAGCGAGTAAACCTATTTCGATTACAATTCCATACATGTAAAATCCTTTCGACATCCAATTTCCCGATTAAATCTTGGGTATGATTTTGTCGAAACTCAAATTGATTTAATAACTATGATTCCATTTCAAGTTTAGTAATCCATGTATGAATCTCTATTCATCCCGCCTTGGCCAAGGACTTTGAATTACTAACTATGAAACACATAGAAAATTCACTTATCTTCATAAGTGTCGAATCCTTTGTATGCCACTAACAAACTTCCACACATATTAACATAATACCCAAAATATCCCTTTATACGATTGTGCTAGCAACCAAAAGGATAAATCAAAGTAGAATATAATATGCACAAAGTTACCATTGTGCCTCAAGTCTTAGGATTAGTCATGTATTATTGTAACATGAAAATACTTATTCGACAAGACAAATCTTTCATTAAGTATTTTCATACGGTCATGTTCAGTGTACTTGTTCTCTAACGAGCACCCACATATATGTATTTGCGCCACACGCTAATGTTGATGGAATGCAACATTCTTGTCCAACAAGCATACATACTATGTGCAAGTTTTTATGGATTATTCGATATCCCATTTCGAAACATCCTTCGACTTGGAACTTTATTTAAAATCACAGTTTTCAAGGTATGTTCCATGATCACCATCTCTATGCGCAACCATACCTTATAACCGTAAGTGATTTAGGGATTTTATCTTGAGTGCGATTATAGGATAAAAGCTTACTCTTAAGATAAAGTAATGTCTTATTTACAATATAATTCCAATAGATAGTATTTACAAGTAGAATACGTCCAATCCGATTGGAACGCCGGGTATCCTACTCTAACATTTTTTTCCAACGATAAACTTCATATTAAAACTCAAGATAATAATTGTTCATACAGGCATAACCAACCGGTTATAAGTGCACCAGCCCATCCTAAGGTCGACTAACACACACGAATGAAAACATGTTTACACCCTCGAGTGGAACATACCACAATAATACAATTCAATACAACAAATATTAATGGTCAACAACAAATTCACATAAGGGAATAGCATCTAATAATGGTAAAATATCTCCACCATGGCTCGTATCCTCGCATGCTCCATTGTATACACTCTCCATCTTTCCCTTAGTATCTGGCCTGCCCACTACACACACCACATCTTCCCAAGCTTCCTCCACACAAGTCTTCAACAGCCATTTGGTCTTCCACCAGTCTGCAGCTTCATCTCTTTCTTGCGGTGGCATTGTCTCTTCGCATAGTTTCAGTACTCTACCATTCCTAGCTGCTCTCCCTTGAATCCATATTTCGTCTTCATTTGAGCTTAGAGCACTGACAGAACCACAAACATGCCCTACCCTGCAAGAAAACAGCTCTCCTGAAGATTGTTTCAACATCTGACATTTAGCCTCCTCATCATGCCTATGCACAGCCATAAATTCTCCCCAGTCATTTTTGGCTTTATCTACCACCTCCATTTCAGTATACCACTTCTTTTCAAACATCCATTCCCTTCTTTCTGAGATTGCAGCTTGTATAGTTATGAACCCATGTCAGCTTCTCCACATGAAATTCCTTATTTTGTTTTGAATAGGTAGCTTCCAACATCTGGTCCACATTCTCTTATCCATAGCTATTTGTTCACTAGTCTCTGTCTTACCACATCTATCCATTTGGATCTTAAGTAACAAAGCATAGCATGATTTCACTATCAATGTCCTTGATTTATGCCACTGCATTGTGTTTCTCTACTCAGTATTGTCCACTTGGGTCTGCAAAATGAGTCCTAAAATGAAAGGGTTAAAAGATTGATTGACAAGCTCCACATCCCAGACCCTCTCACTCTCATTCAATAGTCACTCACCCAAACTATTATACTCTTATCCCCCTCAAAAGAGCACTCAAGTTTTTCCCCTCTCAGCCCCTTCACCCAAGGAGAATCCCATACACTCACAGTCCTACCATCCCCTATCTTAAAAGGGGATTCTTAAGCATTCTCCATAATTGTTTGGCTAGTAAAAGGTTAGGATTCTTAACCTAATTAATAAAACCTCATTTATTTTCCCTCCAAAAGAAGTTACAAAATTTGTCATTCATATTTTGCATTTCACATTAATACATCATATTAAGTGTAATCATGTAAAAAAATTAATAGCATTAACTATTATTAATATAATAGCAAAAAAATAGCATTAACTACTATAATAATAATAATAATAATAATAATAATAATAATAATAATAATAATAATAATAATATCTTGAAACAATAAAATTGTTTATACTTATGTAATTTATATTTAGTGTGAAATATTATGAGTTGGTAATAGCATTAACTATTATATAATATAATAATAGAAAAAAATACATGAATACAATTGATAGGGTGTATTAATGTGAAAGGTAAAATATGAATGACAAATTTTGTAACTTTTTTTGGAGGGAAAATAAATGAGGTTTTATTAATTTGGTTTTATAAATACATGATTACACTTAATTAGGATTTATGAATAATATTATTATTATTATTATTATTATTTTAATTTTGTATTTCGTGAAACAATTTTCTTTAGAAACAATTAGTAAATAGTTTTAATAGTAAAATAAAAAAAACTTTAAAATCAAATAAGAATAGTAATAATAATAATAATTATAATTATAATAATAATAAAGTTTTTATGTAAATTATTTGACCACGATCCCTCCAAATTATAAAAATTACATTACCCACAATTTTTTTTAATCAATATAGTGATATGTACTCAAATAATTTATATAAATATTATTTATTTTTACTAATGATTAAATCTTGAAAATGTGGTATGTCCATTATCTAGAATTTTAATATTAAATTCACATATCTTGAAAATGTGATATGTTTATTATCTAGAATTTTAATATTAAATTCACATATCTTGAAAATGTGATATGTTTATCATCTATAATTTTAATATTAAATTCACACATATTACTTATAATATTTTATGTACATCTGTGCATGTGCACAAGATAATAACTAGTATATATAATTGCAGGCTATTTAATCAACGCACATCATAATTGTTTTCGTTCATTTTTTCAATTAATGTAATAGAAAACCGCTAATTTATATTAAGAAGTATTTTGAAACTATTTTATTGTATAATAGTTACTACTAATACTAATAAGTTATAAATTTACATTAAATTGTTTTATGAATGTTATATCGTTATAAAAAATTTTACTGTAAACTTTTTTCTTTAAGATATTTATGATACAATATATATTATATTTTTCATATTATGGCAATATTTGTTTATTGGTTCTATATTGCTCATTTATTAATAGTCAAAATTTAAAATGTGATCCACGTATTGCCTAATTTAAAATTGTAAATATTATATAAATATATACAATGTATAAATTTTTGTTTGCCTCTATGAATGTGTACGAAATCGAATACTAGTATCTATGGGTGTTCATGGTCCGATTTTAACCGAAAAAAAAAAAACTGTCAATCCGGACCGCGGATAGGTTAAATGGTCGGTTAAAAAAACTTTAAAAAATCCGGTGGTTAATTTTTTTAAAAATCCGGAATAACCGATCCGGTTAACAGATTACTTGCGGCAAACCGCCGGTTTAACCGGACCGAACCCGTAAATATTAAAAAACTATAACAAATATATATATATATATATATATATATATATATATATATATATACATTCAACATACTCTTTTGATTCCAATCCAAGTCCCCAACAAGAAGGATGTGACTGAAAAATGAATACTTTGCTCTTATTATTTCAGGTGTATAAACTGACTGAAAAATGAATGCTTGAATTGGTTCAGTTTGCATAATTTAATTTTCATCATTTTTGTATTTTTGTGTTTATGTGATGAAATGTCTATTTTATGCTTATGGGACGAATTGTGTATTTTTTTATTTTATTGTTGTTGTTTTTCTTAATTTTTAGGCCCAAATAATCTATTTTGGACCCAAAATTGAAAAATAAAAATTAAGCCCAAAATGAAAAAATAAAAATAAAAATTGAAGGCCCAAAACAAGGATTTTCGATTTAACCGGTTAACCGCCAAACCAACCGTCCCATGCGGTCCGGATTGTGGCTGGTTAAAAAATAAATCTGGTCCGATTATGAACAAGAAAAAAAATTAACCGTTAGGTCCTGTTTGATCATGGTTTGGGCAAAAATCGGATCAATTCAGACCGTGAACACCCCTATTAGTATCAATAAAAATATGATATTTTAAAACAGTGATTGAGTACCAGAAATTCTATAGTGCCACATGTGGCAACATATTATGGTGCCACAACATGATGTGGCACATTATGATTGGTGCTACAACTATCACACATCATGTTTTGGCACCAATCATAATGTGTCACATCATGTTGTGACACCATAACACATGCCACATGTGGCACCATAGAATTTCTGGATTGAGTACACTATCATGTTAATAATCTTTTTATCTAAAATATAGAGAATAAGTAATAGTTATTTAAATACAAAATTATGTGACGAAAATAGTAAAATAATGGTTAAAATTACAAATATAGAGTTGATGAATAATAGAAATTTTAGACAAACATTAAATAATTAATTTAAAAATCAAAATAAAAAATGTGAGTGGAGTGGAGTGGAGTGATTAAAATGACTAATTATTTTATTGTATTATATATATAATATTTTTTATATGAATGAATGAATAATATTTTTGTTGGTGTTATATAACAATAATTTTTCTTAATTGCGCTTAGATTTTTAGTGAAAAGAGATATAAAATAAATAATATTTTTTCATACATAAAAAAACTATATATTTTATTTTCAGTGTAAATAAAATGAACATTAAATGTTAACCCAAAAAAAAATAAAAAAACATTGTATTCAATCAGAACTTAAAACCACTAAAAACTAAAAAAGGCTAAAATCATGGAGATCATATTAGAATGGATAAAAAAATGCAAAATAAACCACTAAAAAGGCTAAAATTTTGGAGATCATATAACAATGGATAAAGAAATGCAGATTAAGAGTTAATCACTCCTTAATCCCACACATTTGGTGAATACCCAAAAAAGCCCTTTTCACTTTGTTAAATTGTGTAACCTAATCGTCTATCTATATGACGAATCAATTGAGGATAATATGGTAATTTCGTTCAGAACGCCCCTGAGACCACTCCACACTATTCTCTACTGCCCATAACTCCCCCACCATAGACCTCTTCACAGTCTATCACTCTCCCAAGATCGGAAAACCAAAAAAATGGCCTCCGCCGGTAAGAAGTCCAACGTGATCGGCCAAATCGTGCGGCTCAGGCGGGTCGTGCGCCGCTGGAAGGACAAGAGCCTCCGGCGCGGCGGTTCCTCCTCCTCGTCGGACACCGACGACTGCGAGCCGCGGTCCCCGCGGCGAAGGACCCCGGCAGGATCGGTAGCCGTCTACGCCGGGCAGGATAGACGCCGCTTCGTGGTCCCGACTCGGTTCCTCAACCTCCCGGTATTCGCCGCCCTCCTCGACCAGGCGGAGGAGGAGTTCGGTTACCAGCCCGCCGGTGGCCTGGCCCTGCCGTGCGCGGCCGGATTCCTCTCCGGCGTCATCCGGCTGCTCGAGCTGGACGAGGAGAGGTTCTGCGGGCTGGGCCTGGACGAGTTCGTGAGGATGGTTTCTGGGGCGGATTTGGATTTGGATTTGGGTTTGGATTCGGATTTGGGTTCGGCGCCGGCGTTCGTTCCGTTGCTGCGCGGTGCTAGGGTTTGAGGCCCCATTGACAACGGCGGTTAGTTTTCGATTTGGGCCTTGTTTAGGGATTTGGGCAAACAATGTTGGCCCAGTAAGTACTAGCTAGCTAAGCCCATTTATCTAGAATTAGTTTTTTTTTACTTTATTTTTGGTAATTTTTCATATGGGAGCCATCCTTGAGACCAGAAGCTTTTTAATGGTGGCTCAATGAGATGTTTGGTTTTCGGCTTTTTTAATTTTTTATTTTTGTGTCCCTCTGAAAATACCCTATTTTTATTATTGGGTGCTGTTTAGGGGGATATACCAATTGACATAGGATGATGATCATTTTCATTTCAACAATTGGATATTTTGTTGCATTGTAATGAAAAATTTCATTCAAATGTTTGTTGTTGGTGTCTGGCTTTTTTTCATTTTTATTCATCTCTAATTTGGTTGTGGTGTGTTTATGAAGGCAATTTTATTCAACTGATTAATTGCAGGGACATTGAACTTTGAAGTTCTATTATTGAATTGATTATGTATAGTGTCAGCTGTTTTATTAAAAATTATTGTTTCATTCGCGTGATTAGGGCTGCAAACGAATCGAGCGGCTTTGAGCGCTCGAATCAAAGCTCGACTCGAACTTGAGTTTGATCGAACTCGAGTCGAGTTCGAGTCCATATTTTGCCTTATCGAGCGGCTCGATACGCGTTAAATTTCTAAAATACTCCTTATTATATATATTAGCATGTATTCTTAATGATAATTTTACTTTTCCACTTAAAAATTTTCGAGCCAAACTCGAGCCGAGCTCGAGCATTTTGATTTCGAGTCGAGCTATTGTAATTTTTTATCAAGTCGAGCTCGAGCCTCAAAAATCGAGCTCGAGCAGCTAACAAAAAAAAATTCAATCCTGCTCGATAAGGCCAATGCTCGACTTGGCTCGGCTCGCTCTAGGCATGATTGACACATGTATATTATAGATACATAAGAGTGAAATATCAATTAAAATGTCAATTCCATGTATTGTAATTAGGGTGTTCTTTCAATCCGGCGGAGCAGCTCATGTTTGAAAGCTTGTTCAAAAAATGATAGAAGGCTTGGCTGAGACCTTGGTTTTAAAATTCGTCAAAGATTGCGCCAGAGTTGTTTAATGAACTTAAAATCTAATCACGGACACGAATTGTGGTTAGTTAAGAAGTTGACTCAACTGTTCTATTTTAAAATCATAAAAAAATAAAATAAGAAATAAACAAGTTGTTTGTAAATAGGTACTTTTTTTTTTTTTTCCAACACCAAACAAGCAATATATTAAAACTCAAATGATAAGTTCATACATCGATTACCCAAATGGATACAAGCAATGCAGCACCCCCATACAAATGAGATTACTACAAGCTACGAGAAACCCAACTTAGGCTCTCTGAAAGGCTTCTATAGCCAAAGACAAAGAAAAAGAACAAACAAACTTATCACAAAAGAACTTACAACTATCCAATCTCTCAGCCATTAGATTAATATCAGTTACAAGGATTCTTACTCCCCAATCTGCCTCAGTCTGCTTGTTAATAAGCTGGGCAATAGACACTGAATCCACCCTGCAGCATAGTGAAGTAATTGTCCCTGTTTGTTGAATTTTATGTAGCATCCATCTAACAGCCCTAAGAGTAGCTTCCTCAGAAGATTGAGCTTTCTCACATCAATTATTCCACTTGAACAGGATTTGCCCATCCCTTTCCCCCACAGCACCAAACCCCACAAAACCATTTGGAAACAAGCAAGCACTGACAGAAATCAAACTCTGTCCTACTCCACTTCCATTAGCTTGTGGAGCCTTAAGATCAGCTGCCAAACTGTTGCTTTTATCAATGCTAATACCATTTTTTGAAGATGTTAGCTCAAATTCAGTCCATTCCCTCCAAGCACCATCCACTATGTCTCTTTCAGTAACTTTGGATTTAGAAAACAGCCAAGAGTTTCTAGTCCTCCACAACCACCACAGCAGGTAGGTTGAGAGGCTCATTCTGTCTTGCATATAATTATCTGCTGAACCAGAACACAAATCATACCACCAATCTTGAAAAGATAGTCTGTCCATATCAAAATGAATCCAATGCAACCCACTCAGTTTCCAACAGTTCACAGCTCTCTGACATTTGAATAAAATATGCTCCAAGTCTTCATTTTCTTCTCCACAGATACAACATATACTGTCCACATTCACCCTTTTTTTCAGCAACTGTGCATTAGTGTTTAGAAATCCATACCAGCATCTCCAAAGGAAGTTTTTAACTTTAGGTTTCACCTTGAGCTTCCATGTTCTGGCCCACATTTTCTGCATTTTTTTGTCATCTGATGAGGAAGGTGCAACCATCTGGTTGTTGTGATGATGCTGAAGCAGGATCTTGTATACTTCCTTCACAACAAACATTCCTTTAGGATTCCAATGCCACACCAGCCTGTCATGGGCACCTGCACTACTAATGGGGATAGGAAGAATATGTGCAGCCTCCTCAGGAGAGAAAGTTTGTTGAACCAGCTCCACATCCCATTCACATTTGTTATGCACAAATAAGTCACTCACTTTTTTTATTCTCACTCTGTCTGTGGGAAAATGAAGAGTAGGGGAAAAATGATTTGGATGAGGAATCCAAGGGGAGTCCCACACATCAATGGAGCCTCCATTACCAACCTGATATCTAATTCCCAACTTCAAAGAAGGTCTGGCTTGAAGCTAGCTCTTCCAAAGCCAGGAATCCCCCCCCTTAGGCTTTACATCAAAGATTTTCTGATTATAGAAATATTTGCCCTTAAGGACCCTACTCACCAAAAGATTGGGTTTAGTAATGATTTTCCATAACTGTTTAGTTATAAGAGTGTCATTAAAAACCTGAAAATTTCTAAATCCCATCCCTCCCCTATCCTTAGGCTTAGATAACAAATCCCACCCACACCAATGGGCCCTATTGCCCCCAGTCTCAGAAGTGCCGACCAAAAATTGGATATCACCCTACAAAGATGTTGATAAACAGATATAGGGAGTCTAAAGCAAGACATGACATAAGTAGGCAGGGCTCTTAAAATAGATCTCACAAGAGTTTCCCTCCCAGCCTCACTTAAAAAGCAGTTTTTCCACCCCTGCACCCTGTTAACAACATAATCAATGACAAATTGGAATGTTTCTTTTTTAGATTTCCCAATGCCTAAAGGCAACCCCAGATACTTGGAAGTATTCACTCTAGAAATCCCATTCAAGACACCACAGATATCATTTTGAAGACCCACAGAGGCATGCTTAGAAAAGAAAATGGAAGATTTATCAATATTAACAAATTGGCCAGAAGCCTCACCATAATCTCTAAGAATTTGAAGAATAGTATGAGCATGATGAAGGTCAGCTTTACAAAACACAATAGAATCATCAGCAAAGAATAAGTGGGAAATTACTGGAGCATATTTACCAATTTTCACACCAAAGAAGGTTTTGAGACTACAAGCTTGCTTGATCAAGTTGGAAAAAGCTTCAGAAATCAAAACAAAGAGATAGGGAGACAGTGGGTCTCCCTGTCTTAACCCCCTAGTAGGAACAACAAACCCCATGATTGAACCTTGCACATTGAAAGAAAAAGAAGAAGAGCAAACACAAGCAAGAATCCAAGAAATAAACACATCACAGAACCCCATCTTTTTTAGCATTCTAGCAAGAAAGTTCCATTCAACTCTGTCATAGGCTTTTGCCATATCAAGTTTAATTGCCATATAATTTTCTTTGCCAGATCTTTTACCATTAAGAAAATGAATACACTCATTAGCAATAACTACATTATCTATAATCTGCCTCCCTGGAATGAAAGCAGATTGGGATTGGGATATGCAGCAGTGCAAGACAGACTTGAGTTTATTGGCAAGAATTTTAGCAATAAGTCTATAAACAACAGTGCATAAACTGATTGGTCTGTGATCAGAAACAAATTGGGGGTTTTTCTTTTTGGGAATAAGGGTTAGCACAGTATGGTTCATGTTTCTGGGCATTTTCCCATTTTGAAAGAAGTTTCTCACAGCAAGGCAAATTTCATTTTTAATAGAAGGCCAAGAATTTTGGAAAAAAGCAGGGGACATACCATCATAACCTGGAGCTTTATGTTGATCCATTTCCCATAGGGCAGTCTTAATCTCATCCTCCAAAACCTCTCTGATTAAAGATCTATTCATCTCATCAGAAATAGATATAGGAATCCCATCCAAATTACATTTATCAACCAGAGGATTAGAGGTTTTAAATAAACTGTCAAAATATCTATGCAATTCACCCACAGTTTCAAGATTATTAACACATCTACTCCCATCACTTTTAACTAAGTTCTGCAAGCTATTACTAGTTCTTCTCTGCTTAACACTAGCTTGGAAGAACTTAGTATTTCTATCCCCTTCCTTAAGCCAACTAACTCTAGATTTTTGCCTCCAAAATTCCTCTTCAAGAGAGTAAGCTTCATTTAATCTATCTCTAAAGAAAGACCATTCATCCCAGTCCCTATGCCCTCCCAACATCTCCAGTCTAGTCAGGTTCTCCTTACAGTGGTTAATGATCTTCACAGCATTAGAACCCTTACTCCCCTTCCAGTTCATCAGAGCTTTTTTCACATTTTTAATTCTCCCCCCCAAACTATATAAAGCTGGCCCCTCAACTGGGATTTTCCAAGCAGATTTAACAATTTCAGGAAAGCCTTCATATTTAACCCATCTGGAATAAAAAAAGAATCTTTTTTTTTTGAGGGATTCATTAAAGTAATCAGACTCCAAAACAATCATATTGTGATCAGAGGATGTCATAGAAATATGCCTAACCCTAGAGTTAGGGTGATCAATAAGCCATTGTGGAGAGACAAAGAATCTGTCCAATTTCACTTCAATAAACTCATCACCCTTTCTAAGGTTAGACCAGGTAAATTTATGGCCATGAACCTCAGGTTCCACCCCACCAAGACACCTCACAAACTCTCTGAACCATCTAAAACTAGACTCATCCCTAATAGCACCTCCCTGCTTCTCATGGTTAAACAGGATTTCATTCAAATCCCCTCCCAAAAACCAAGAATCAAACCATCTTAGGCTATGCCTAAGGAGAGAATTCCACTGCCCATGTCTAATTGCATCATTAGAATCAGCATTAACAAAAATACCCCACTGACTCCTCTCAGCCCCTTCAAAATTGAAGTGGACTTCAAACCCAAAATCAAAAGAGAGAAGTTCAATGATATCCACCTTACTAGACCAGCAAAGGAATAAGCCTCCACTGGTCCCAATCGGTTTAGAATAATACCATCTATCACCTAACTTAAGCTTCCTACAAACAGTCATAACAAATTTTTCTTTTTTTTAACTTCAGATAAAAAAACAAAATCTGGGGAGTGAACCCTTAAGGATTCTTTGAACTGGGAGATTGTAGAGGGTCCCCCCAAACCTCTACAATTCCACACACATACCTTCATTGGACACCATGGGACCAGTTATGGCTGGTTGCCTCCACCATAGAGTTAGAAACTTCCTTAGAAAGTTTTTGTTTTTTAACAACTTGATCATTGCTAGTACCCTCCTGATTAGACATGCCTTCTCTAATTTGCAAACTTCTTTTAATTTTTGGATTAAAAACAGGGGCAGTCTTATCAGTTATCCCATCAAGATCAACAGCCATGGTTTCCAACACGGGTTCCTTAGGGGTTTTGACATTTTTTTATAAGATTTTTTTTTCCTCTGCATCACCCTGGCTCCAATAGAACCAGTTTGGATATTTATATCCACTAAGTTAGAAGGTACCAGATTAGTATCTTCAGGAATGGAATCTAGAATTCCATTGGGTTGGGCAGCTGGGGCTTCTGCAGAGCCCTTACTGCTTTTAACCAAAGAACTCCCCACCTTGTTCATCAGTGGAACATGCAGAGTTCCAACTTGGACCAAGGCTAAAGGATTCTCAAGACTTCTATCCCCAATCTCATCTTCTTCAGGACTACTAGCAACATTTTTACCAGAACTCTTGTCAAGAGGTCTGCTATCAGAAGAAGGAGAACTGTGGGATTTAAACAATCCTAAGTTAAGAGGGCTAACTCTCAACCACTCTCCAAACTGCCCTAGGGTAAGGGTACTTCTTAAGACATCCTCTTTTTTAGAATCACAATTTTTATCATTGTGACCTAATCTACCACAATAAAAGCAAAAGCTTTGGAGACTTTCATACCTGAAATCCACCCATTTAGATTCATTTCCTAATTTGATTTTGCAGCCTCTTAGAATGGGGTCCTTCAGCTTGAGTTCTACTTGCACTTTAAAGATATGACCATGATAGCAGTTGGGCCCCGGAATCTGAACATCCAAAGGTTTGCCTAACATTTTACCCATCTTTAGGCCTGTATCAGCACTCATCCAATGCAGGGGCATGTTATGAATCTGGACCCAAATCTTGATCACTTCATCTTCAGCCGTGAAATTGAGCTTATCTGGGTGCCATTGCTTGAGAAGAATATATTGGCCATCAAAACTCCAGGTTTTACCCTGAAGAATTTTATCTCTGTCTTCTTCACATTGGAACAGAAACTGGAATAAGTTGTCGCCCAGGCTTTTGATGGAAAACGGTTGCTTAGTAACCCAGATTGCTCCCAAAGTCGCTTTCAGGCCTTGAAAATTTACATTTTTCTCCCCATAAACCTTTCCCATAAGGCTGAGAACACATTCTTGGAGTGATGGAGCTATCCCTTCCTCTGATATAACAATTCCTTCTTCCTCTTTTTCTGACAGAGCAAATCTGCGGAGTTTATCAGCTAAATCATTCTCCATACTGCCCCCGACTAAAAACCCCCTCACCACTCCAGGAAACCCCCAACACAGAAACCCTAACCCTATAAAACTACCCTCCTAATAGATCAATCAACGCAGCTCCAGGGACGAGGTAATACAATCAGTAAAAAGGCTACGAAAAAGGGCAATGAAATTCATTAAGAAACAGCAAAAGATCTGGCAAATTCATACATAGCGATTAACCCTAATACAACTACATACCATAACAGCGAAAAATAGAATAAACAACAGAAGCCCAGAACCACATAGACACAGAAAAAAGCAGAACGAGAATCAAGATCGGAATCTAGCAAGGAGATAGACAAGAAAATCGGAGATTAACGAGCAAAATCCAACTAGTGGAACGGGACTCTAGAAAGAGAAAAACTTCCAAGAAGGAAACTTCCACCACCTCTACCTTCAATAATATCAATTTTAGGCGCGTATGGCTATGGGTATGGCTAAAACTTGTTGAATTACAATTTTATCTCTGCTGAATGCATTTCGCCCAATTCCCGAAACATACCCTCCCATTTTTTTTTCCCAACTTTCTACGCGGGCCACATCTCACCGGCGAGACTTGTTAAACAAATTGATTTTTTTTATTCGATTTGATATTCGTGAGTTCGAATCGAATACGAATAATGTTTTACATTCGAAAGTTAAACGAATTCGAATTCAAATATGTAGCTATTCGATTTCGGAATTATCAAATATTCGATTCGTTAAGATAATTATATAAATTTTATAAATTATATATAGTATAAATTTGTTTATATATATATGGTTATATTTCTAATACTTTTATGACATAAAAATAAAAATCATCCCAAGTTAACAATTTGCCTAAAAACATCTGAAAATGATCATAAACAATATTTTTGTAATTATAACTTTTTTTTAATTATAACATTTTTCTGAAAACAATTTTTGAATGGAATCAAATATGTTTGAGAATTGTAATCGAATACGAATAAAAAATTATTTCGTTTACAAATCGAATTCGTACCTCGAATATTTTAACGCATTCGAACTGAATATCTTAGTATTCGCGTGGGTGTGGTGCGGTTTGGCCGGGTCAAGTCTGTGGTTTTCCGGGGGAGGTTGTGTTGGGCCATGGGTCGTGTGACTTTTCCTCGATGGATCTCGTTAGTTGTTTGTTTCGAGTTGTGGAGGTGCTGGGTGTTCCTGATCTGAGGGGAGGGCTTTAGAGTATCTTAGATGTTGATTGTGTTTAGATTTATGAGTTTGTGTTGTTTTATCAGTGTTTCTTTTCTCTCATTTGGGAGTTAGCATTCTCCACTAGTGGGAGAGTCATCAGTTCGAGTCTGATTATCCTTAAACCCAATGCGAGTTTTTTTACTTTGATTTTCTCCCCCTGCCCAATGAGAATTGATAAGAGGCTTGTGGTGTTTGCCTGAGGGGCAGGGATGGCTAGGTTTCTAGGGGCGAATTCTGGGAGAATATGAAGCGCATGGATCCAAGTTATGCCTTCGAATAAAAGACAATTCTGAATCTGCTTTGTCTACGAACAAAAAAGCTTTAAGTAATGCAACTATGAATCTCATGAAGAGTTCGATCCTGGCTCAGGTTGAACGCATGCAGCATGATTAACACATGCAAGTCGGACAAGAATTGGTGTTTCCAGTGGGTAGTATTGCTAGTTGTTTGGTCTTGTTTAATCTTACAGTCGTCTCGATTTGTAGGCCTCTCTCTTTTCAGCCCTTGATTATTTCATTCGGCAAGTTGGCCACTTGTAAATTTGTGTTTTATTAATATCTTATATCGTTAAATAAAAAAATTCAATCAAGCTATATATTAATTCTAATTTTACAATAAAACCTATCAAATTGGAACCTAAACGATATTCAACTATTAATTTCGTTTATGAAAAATCAAATTTATAAATTCAAAGCCAAAATATAAAATATTCATTTAAAAGAGTAGAGGGAATTCCTTGACAGTTTGTGTCAAGAGGTTTGTAGATGCCTTGTGTTTTATTAGGAGTTGGTGCTAAGATCTTTGATCGGTGGTGTCATATCTTTTTGTAGTATCTGTATTTAGTGTGCAGGAGAGCGAAGGCTCAGCTCATGTTTTCTGGTTTTCTTTCTTTTAGTATATTCGATTTTTTATTATTTAGGCCACATGTGTGTGGTTCTCCCATTTTCGGCTTTATCCGGGCTGTTGATAGCCGAGTTAGCCGAACAAAAAATGAAAAGGAATGGCCTCAAAATCCTGACCGGATTCCCAGATAATTTTGGAGGTGCTGAGCTGAATTCGGAACTAAAATGATCACATCCGCCGCGTGACGTCATTCCTGAGGTCGACGCCCACACCGTTCGAATGACAATGCTGACCTCATTAGGTACTGAGGTGAGGGAGAAGATAATGTGCTCGGGAGCCGACCTGGAAATCTAGTGCGGCCACCCCGGAGACGAGCGCGGAGCTTGATAATAATATAATACTGCCACTTGGAGGATGATCATTGACGATTAGACAAGTTGTCATAGCCTGTCACCCTACAGCATCTAGCCCAACCAATAAGCTTGCCAGCATTAAATGCCCACCATGTGTGCATTAAATGCCTGGCAGACAAGTATTAAGAAAACTTCAAATCGCATTAAATAACTGGCAAAGCGGCACCGGCCTGCCCTGTAACAACACTGTGCGATAAGACCGGTGAACAATACTCTGTAATAAATTTATGTAATAACTCTCAAGTACAAGAGAAGTTCCGACCTCATGCACAGAGGCCAACCTCGTAATTACTTAATAAAACTCAATTAAACCATATCTTTTTCTCGATTTCTATTCTTCACTTTCATTATATCATACTTTAACCATTGATCGGATCCATCCACCAACAGTTTGGCGCTAGAGAAAGGGCTTAAACCTTCGACCTTGTGGTTAACAGCCACATCAAGTTCACCTTTTTTTTCTCACTTTTCTACTTCAAAAAACTAATCGAAAATGACTTCATTCGGTGACGAGTCAAACCACTAGTTCGAAGCTCAGCCTCGCCGGCGCAATGGCGAGGAAACCTCACACCATGCTCAACAAAGGGCTCAAGCTCCTGTCCCACCAGTCTTGACTTTCGCTGCTGCAATGCAGCATTCCGACATCCTCAAATTCCTTGAGGGGCTTTCGCCAAGGCCTTGGCCAGTCACGCGGCCGGGGGAAACACCGTTGCACTCAAAACCCCAGACAAGCAGGCTGGGGGAAACAGGAGGAGGCT
>CACSLK010034108.1:9256181-9267453 GCA_902706635.1 Striga hermonthica | reverse complement strand
ACTTATCAACTAATTACATAAACTAGAACTACGAAGCGAAATTCTCTTTCTGAGAGCAAAAATTCTCTCTCTAAGAGATCGAATTCCTCCGATTGGAGACATTGATTTTCTTTTGTTGTCTCTCGATTAGGGATTGTTGTTTCACTGCTCTCATTCATTTGTGTTCTAAGGCTCAGGGGAGAGGTTAGAGAGTTTTAGAAATGACCCACAAACTTAGCGGGGGCATTGAAGAGGAATTAGGGTTGCGTCTGAAGAACATTGAACTCTCGAAATCATTAGGGAAGATAATTGAGATTGAAGACGACGATGTTCAATCAAGTAAGGAGGAATGCGAGAGAAACCTATTGGGGAAGATAGTAGGTGAGCACAGAGCGAGCTTATTCGGCTTAAAGCGAACTTTGGGCAGCATTTGGCAGATCACAGAGCCGATGGAGGTCAGGGAACTAAGTGTAAACGCTTTCCAATTTATTTTGGAAACAAAAATGACAAGATGAAAGTGATGTCAGGGATCAACGGGATATTCGAGAACCAATAATTGTTATTACATGATTGAGATGAAGGAATAACTGCGGGACATCCATGTTTCAATTTCCTCAATATCTGGGTTCAAGTATGCAAAATTCCTCTTAATTGGTTGAGTCCATAAGTGGGTTTAAACATTGGGCAGATTCTTCACAAAGTTAAGAATGTGATGGTGATTAAGGGGGGAGGAACCAGAGGTAGTTACCTCAGACTTCTAGTGACTGTTAATCTCGAAGAGCAGTTGCCCAGAGGAACCAGTATCGAACTCCATAATCAGATAATATGGGTCACCTTGCTCTATGAAAAGCTCGTGAACCTATGTTACTACTGTGGAAAAGTAGAACACTTGGACAAATCCTATTCAAAAAGACTTGAAGACATAAAAAATTCCAATCTCAACGAGGGGCAATTCGGAGAATGGATGAAGGCTATTGATTACCAAAATCCTCAGCGATCCACTAGCTCTCACATCAAGTCAAATAACTCATCTGAGGGACTCCAAAAAACCAGTGCCACAACTCCAAATAGTTCGACTTTGGGGAGGCATATTAGAGAGAAGATTGAAGTCGATAATGCGGACAAGAGAGACCCTAAAAGTAGCTTGGGAGTGGTTACCATGACTGTCTAGAAGACAAATGCAGGAAACAGGGGTGATAATCCGGAGTTTCAGGAGTCTTCTGCTCTGAACCAAGTGGTGCAGAGGGACAAAAAAGGTACTCGCCAGCAAGAAGTTATCATGGAGGATCAGATTCTTAGCTTAATGCCTACAATTTTGACCAAGAAGGCTTCAAGTATAGAGGGTAATGAGTTGATGCTCCTAGAGGAAGAAATCCCCACTCCTCAAACTGGGAAAGTGACACAATCTAAAACCTGGAAAAGTGCAAATATACAAGCTGGCAGACTGAAGAGGAAACCTAAAGGGAATGCAGAATAGGTTGAGGGAACCAGTGCAAAAAGAGAAAGAAAATACACATAGTAAGACTTGCGGAGTTATGGATGCTGAGTCAATGCCAAAAGATTCAAAGAGGCAAAAGAATACTAAAAAACAGGTGGTGGTGGTGGCCAATCTTGAATGGCCACAAGTTTCTTAATGAAGATAATCTTGTGGAACTGTAGAGGTCTGGAAGGCCCTTTTACAGTTTCCCAGGTCAAGGAAGCCATAAGGCTCTACCACCGAACACTGGTTTTCCTTTATGAAACAAGAAAGTCCAAGGATTTTACTAAGACGGTTAGTAAAAAGTTAGGGTTTTAAAATAGATGGTTAGCTAGAGAACTTGCAGGCCAAAGTGGTGGACTGCTTTTGTTATGGTCTCAAGAGGCAGAATTATGCAAATAACGAATAGTAATTTATGTATGAAAGTGGAGATTAAGGGTCAAGGTGATGAGGGGAACAATTGGGTATTCTTGATCTATACTAGCACTAATAAGAAGAAGAGAGAAGAACAATGGCACTACCTGGAGGAGGCAAAGAATGCTTGGGGGAATAAGTGGATAGTTGGAGGTGATTGGAATGACATTTGCTTTGATTGGCAACTTCTTCACTTGGGGCAACAATAGAGAGCAGGATGGGTACATAGAGGAGAAACTTGATTAGAGTGGCTAGCAATAAATCCAACTGCACAGGTTGAAACTGCTTTAGGAGCTCATCAGACCACCTTATGCTTATCCTAAATTTTGATCCACAAGGAGATCTCAAGAAAAGAAGAAGATTTAGATTTGATAACAGATGGATCAAGATGGAGGGGGTTGGAGACGTAATCAGAGAGGCTTGAAACTAATAGCAAGAGGGGACTCCAATGTTTAGAGTCTATGAGAAGATCAAAAGCACAAGGATAGCCTTACTGAACTGGAATAAGGCATCCACACCAACAATGAACAGAAAATAAAGAGGTTGTCTGTTCAGTTAGAAGACATGAGGTCACAGGTAGAGCATAATGATTGGAAAGTGAAAAAGGAGTTGAATAGGGAATATGACCTGGAAGAAGGCTATTGGAGCAAAAATCAAGAAACCAGTGACTTAAAGAATGAGACCGCAATACAAGGTTTTTCCATGCTTTGACCCTTCAGAGAAGAAAAACCAATTCAATCTTCAGACTGATAGATATGAATGGGTTGGTCAGGAACACCGAAGAGGATCTTTTTCCAGCAACTTTTTACTACAAAGATAGTGTGATGGATTTTTTCCAGACTGATAGAGAGTGTGATGGATTTTTTTTCCAGCATCTTTTTACTACAAATGGATCTTGGGGGAAAAGACACCTGCTGTAACTCTAACCAAGATTCATCCTTGATGAAGACAACGACAACCTAACAGCTAAAGTGGAAGAGACAGAAATCAAAGATGCACTATTCAGTCTGAACCCAGAAAAAAAACTTGGCTCTGATGGAATGTCACCAATATTGTCTCAAACTTACTGAATGTCATTAAAACAGATATGTGTGAAGCTGTAAATAGTTGTTTTTTTTTTTTGTATATGGAAGAATGTTAAAAATTGGAATCACACTCTGATTACATTGATTCATAAATGCCTTAATCTACCTTTTTGAACAACTACAGACTTATTAGCTGTTTGTCCTATTTTTGTTACGTTTTTCGTGATTATTTTTCTTTTCTTTTTCCCCCATTTTATGTTTTTTTTCTTAGTTTTGGTCCGTTTTATTGCTTGTCGCGTGTTTTCATTTATTTTGAGTCTTTATGTGTTTTTTCGATTATTTTCTTCGTTTTCTCCGTTTTTGTTTTCGTCTTATGGTGTGCAGGTTAGTTGATTATCATTTATGAAAATAAAATGATATTTTCTACAAGCTTAATTCGTATAAGGATTCGTCGGCATCACATAAGCGCGAAACTCCATTCCAAACTCGATCGAGTTCAAATGAGTCCCAGGCATAAAACCGTGAATCGACCGGTAGCTAGCCCTAAGCTCGTGCCATGTCGGTGCCCCGCCACTGCACCAGTTCTCCACCTTCACGATAGTACCTTCCTCTCCCGCGCCGCGCCACTCTCTTCTCCCTATCATACCCACGCCTGCTCTGACTTTCATCACGCATCAACGGAGGCTGCGCTCCTGTTACTCCTTCACGCCGTGCCATCCCCAGCTGCCGCGCCGCGAAGAGAATACCTGTCACGCCGTGGAGCTGCGTCGCGCCGCGAAGAGAGTACCTGTCACGCCGTAGAGCTGCGTCACGCCGCGAAGAGCAATATACTGTGATGAACCGCCGCGCCGCTGCAGCCTCTTCACGCACGGCAACTTGTTCCACTCCTTCTCCGCCGCGCCGTGCCCAAAGACCACCTACATGCCGTGAGGTAGCTGTCGCGCCGTGGCAGTATGGGCCACCGCGCCGCGCCACACCCTGCACGCCTTGAAGACCGATTATGTCGCGCCGCAGGACTTAATCACGCCGCGGCACCTGTTACTTAATTCCCGACGAGCTGCGCCCTGGTTCTCTCTTCCGCGGCCACGACCTTCCCTTCCCCGCGGCCGCAACGATCAATAGGTCCCAAAGTCCGTACCTTCAGCAGAAAATATTCGCGGCCTCGGAACTTGTCGCGGCCGCGGAGCTCTTCTTCACCGCGGCCCGCGGGCCTCTCCGCGGCCGCAACCCGCGCCTGTAACAGATTTTAAAGTTCAGAAATTGAGAAACGATATTATTATGTTCTACGCTTAGGTTTTAAGCTTAAATCGTTTTTCTTTCACTCGTTCTTTTCTTTCTTCCTACTTTTGATCGTGGAACTCGGATTTAAACTCGGATTTTGTCGTAGCTTCGTGGATTAATCTTGTTTATCGGATTATCATTCGACTTCTATTAATCGTAAGTTTTCTATTCATTTAATCAATGGATATATTTGCTTTGATTATGGTTGTTTGTGTTGATGAATCGATCATGATAGGCTAAATTCGTATGATAGGGAATAGGGGATTATCATTTTGGTATCGATTGTGATTGTGGGGTTCGTGATCTTTTATTAGGATTTTAATAATTCTTCTTGAGTTTTGTGAATTGTTGAAGGGTGACACTTCAACGTCCAATTGTTTCAATTGAATTCGATAAATTCGTACATGATGATATTAATTCTAAACGGACTAGTTGATTAATCACCTTCTAGTTTAATTTAATTGACTCTCAGAACTGAAAGGGGAGGAGTTGGTCGAAATAAGCTCGTACAGGCTAGGCTTGTTCGTAACTGTATTGCCTAGAAGTTAAATGAATTGTTAAGCTGCCGTTCTAGTTTGTTCTCTTGTTACGAAAAGTTATTCAATGTCCAATTGCTCAAGCGAACTAACTCAAGCACGCTGGATGTGCACACCCACTCTAACATTGAGAATGAGTACTTGAACGTGTCGGTTATTCAAATCACTTAGCTGAACAATCACTTGCCGATTAATTTCATTTCGAACCAAAACGAATATCCCCGACTCCCTAGCTCCTTAAATCATGATAGTTCTTTGTGATAATTTTGCTATTTAATTTGCTTTATTTAAATTCTAGTAGTCGTTAATTTAAATCCAAACCAATCTTTGATTTAGAGTGTTTAGGAATTTTATTTATTTCCTTTTTATTTGTGATTTATACCAAAACTGAATTTCGAATCGCCTTCCTCGTGAGATCGACCAGGGGAACGAATCTTTCGATTCGGTACTCGGTATAAATAACAATTTGTACACAACATTAGCCTTTGTGGGGTGGCTTACAAAATAGTATTTAAAGTCCTTGCTACTAGATTGAGGCCTCTACTAGGCAGGTTCATTAATGTTATCTAGACTATTTTGTAAAGAGGAGACAACTAATTGATAGTGTGATAGTGGCTTAGGAGGTGGTCCATTTTCTAAATACACACATGTCACATCAAAAATACTATATGGCTATAAAATTGGACAAGATGGAGGCCTTTAACAGGATAAAGTGGAACTGCATAATTAAAATCTTACTAAGCTTGGTTTTTCACTCCTCCTTTGTGCAATGGATTTTTCTTGAATCTCCACAACTTCTTATTCTTTCAACATAAATGGAGATGTGTTCATCTGGAACCTTCAAGGGGGATTAGACAAGGGGATGCTTTATCCCACTATCTCTTCATCATTATTTTTGAAATTTTCTCAAGGCTTATCGAGAATGAAGTTAGATTGGGAACTTTAAGGGGCTGAAGCTGGCAAGAAATGGAACATGGCTCACTCAGTTGTCGTTTGCTAACGATTTCCTTAATATTCTGTGAAGTTAACAATTATTAGCCTGTCTCTTTGTTGCAAATTCTCTAGAAATATCAGCTTTTCACAGGCCAAAAGGTAAACATTGAAAAATCCTCAGTGTTTTTTAGTAGGAACACACCTGAAGCTATCCAAAAAGGCATATGTCATATACTTTAGGGGATAACAGTGCACAATTCCTGCCGATATTTAGGCATGACTCTGGGCATTTGCAGATCTAAGAAGGAGTCCTTTAATTTTATGCTTGAAGTAGTCAAGGAAAAATTCATCAGCTGAAAAAATAAGTATCTCTCATCTGCGGGGAAAGAAGCCCTAATCAAATCAGTGTTGAATGTTATGCCTGTTTTCATTATGTTGCTTATGTCTTTCCCAAATGTCTCTATCATGAAATATCTCAACTTTGTGCTAAGTTTAGGTGGAGTTCAGGAGAAAATCAGAAACCAGGAGTACACTGGAAAGATTGGAGGACGATGACAACTCCTTAGCACTGGGGTGGTTTGGGTTTTCAAGGTGTGGAGTTTTTTAATGAGGCTTTGATCATCAAGAGATCTGGAGAGTAGCTACAAAGCCCAACTTATTAGTGAGTAAAGTGCTAAATGATAAGTATTTTCCCCAAGGCAACATTTTTTAAGGTCCCAAATCCCACACTTCTTCTTGGATGTGGAATAGCTGGATGAGGGTGAAACTACCTACCAAGATTTATTTAGAATAGAGGTTGCTGATGGAAAGAGTACCAGAATATGTAAAGACCCATGGATACCTTAATAGTGAAATAGAACATAGGTGCACAATTACTTGGGTGGCAGACCTATTGAATGAAGGTGGCAGAACTTGGAACAAAGAGCTGCTGGAAGAGGTTTTTAGAGAATCTGAAGTAGCAGCATTCATGAAGATTACAACCCTTCAGCCTGAGAAGAATGATAGATGGTGGTGGAATGGAAAGGGCAATGGAAAGGACAAAGACCAATTCTATGAAAAATATGCAGGCTCTTCCTCTGTCTCTGAAGAGAGGACAGAGAAGTAAGAGTGTACGGCCAAAAGAGCCGTTTGAAGGGACTGCTGGGAAAACAGACTCGTGGCTTTGGACTTAGTCCTGTCTAAAGCAACTCCCTTGGGACGGTTAGGCTGCACAACCTTCCTGTCCTGAGAGGTAGACTCAATAGCAGCCTTACCCTTGTCCTTTTGTCCCTTCGAAACTCAGGCGCACGGGTAAGTGCCTTACCCTTTCCCTTCGGGTCCCCTAGAGCAGATGAGGGACCCATTTAGACATACGGCGAAGAGACAGTCGGGGCTTGTTTCCCGTGGTGTAGCAATCAGTCGTATCGTGCCGCACGTGGCCGCAGAGCGCACAAAAAGGTAGCACTCTCTCGTAGACCAACTTCTGGACGGCGATCTTCCCTGCCTAGTTGAGCTCAATCTGTCCTCGATGAGCTCACCATAGAGGTCTATCTCGATACACACATGTGCGATGGATAGCCTCAGCCGATTGGCCGTAGTGACATCAACCTCGATCAGATTGCCAATACAGCTGGCAATCGAGAATAGGGCCATGGGGTCAAAAAGGTGAGGGAAAGTCTTAAGAGACGATACCAGACTGGGACAATGGGTGACACTGTCGATGTAGAGAAATTGGGTGTGTATTTCAACATCTGACCAGAGCACCCACAGATGTTCAAATATTTTCACTCTCTTTAATTTTTGCTTGTTTGAGGTTTATGAGAAGCTCGTCATAAAAACCTTTATTGGATCTTCACTACAGTTTTGGTATGGATCTAGTTAATATTAGGCAGTTTCTATATTCATGTTTGGATCGAGGGTCTGTCCTTTCCGGAGGGTTACCTGGGGTACCGAGTTAATCAGATTGATTGGGAGCAGAGCCTCATATGATGGGAGAGTTTTGGTTTTGTTGTAGTTTAGTTTTAGTAGTTGTAGTGTTGTTGTTGTTGTAGTGTTGTTTTGTGTGTTTGGTGTTTTCCTGTTGTTAGTTTGTGTGTTTTTCTAATGGTGAATGTTGTTTGTTTATTATCCCTATATAAGCTTTTGTCGTTGTAGTGTTGTGTTTTTTCATTTGGTGAGTGTTGTTTGTTTTCTCTTGTTGGGAGTTGTGATATTTTCCTGTTGGGAGCTGTATTATTCTCTCGTTATGAGCTTTTGTCGTTGTAGTGTTGTGTCTTTTCCTTTAGTGGGTTGCGTTAAGGTTGGTTCTAGATTGTCTCGGGCTATCTGCATATGGGGTTTGTCCTCCTAACTTAATACAGTTGTGAAGCTGGCTTATTCGGCTATTTAGTTGTTCTCTAGTTTGTATGTATTTGTTTTATTTCTTTTATTGAAAGTCTTATCATTTTTAAAAAAAAAAATATTTCACTAGAGTTTTGAAGATCATGTAAAAGCCAAACTTAATTTCAACAACCAACGTGTCAGATTGGATAAAAGGTCAAAATATGATAGTATATAAAAGTAAAAGGGTAAAATACGTGGCGCCCCTCGAAATGTCTGTGTTTTTACCCTGTTGTAGACATCAAAATTTTAATATTTTATTAATTAATGTCATTATTTATTTTTGGATATAAATCCAAAAATAATAAGATATTTAATCAATAAAGTTATTGTTTCTTGCCCATCAAGTCAAACATTAGGATAAGGAAAGAGATTATATCAAATCTCAGGATAATGAAAGAGATTATATCAAATCATAAAGGACCAATCAAATTGATGTCTACTTCTCCAAAACTTTCTCTCCTACACTAAGTAGGGCTCTCCTCAATGCCACAAATCACACATCAAAATATCAAACACATTTTAAAAATAAAAGTCTCAAATTCAAGAGCTCTCGAGAACCCTCTTGATGATTTGAAAAAGTTCTTGAAGAACCGCTTGAAGTCCGTTCAATGAAGAAGAAGGCCAAGAAGAAGAAAAAGAGGCGGCGACTCTTCCCCAAGAAATAAAGAGATGACATCCACGCTTCTCAAATCATATCAACGACGTTGAAACAACATTCAAACTGCGTTCGTCGAAAAGTTCAACCAACATAGCCTTTGATCTGGGAAAAAGCTCTCAAGCCCTCGAGTCAATGTTATGCAAGCTAAAATCCATATTCGAAGATCTAAATCTAAATCCGTGAAGAGAAGAATCGAGAAAATATACAGAGGTAGTACTCACAATATCATTTGATCAAAATAAATCAAGTTGCACAAAAATTTTGTTTTTTTTTTCATAAAATTTCTTATTACAAATTTGACACGTCCGGTGGGACCATCTCTATCTCTCATCTCTTCTCCTCAAATCAAGTTGGAGATCTTTGAAGATGCATGAAGACCTCTTTGAAGAAATGTAAACAGTGGCCACTGAGGATGATGTCTTCTCAAGCCACAAAGCCGCTAAAATCATCGACTTCATCCAATCCATCCTAATGAAGGCAAACAAAAGAGGCTCTACATGTCCTCAACGAAAGTTCTATGGGGACAATTTATATGAAGAGATGCTCCTTGATACGAGCCTAAACTATCTACATATTCAAATGCTCATTGATACGAGCTTAAACTATCTACAATGCTCCTTGATATGAGCCTAAACTATCTATAAAGCTCCTCAATATGAGCCAAAACTATCCAAATATTCAATTAAAATGCTCCTTGATAAGAGCTTAAACTATCTATATGGCCCCTTGAAACGAGCATAAAATGTCTACAAGTTTGAAGATTTCCTTGACAGGAGAATAAAAGGTCTACAAGTCAAATATGAAGCTCCTTGACACGAGCATAAAATGTTTACAAATTTGAAAATTATTTGACACGAGTATAAAATATCTGTCAAACCATATGAAGGACTCCTCCATATAAATCAAATCAAGGACTCCTTGATACGAGTATAACCTGTCTACAAATCAAATCAAATGAAGTACTCCTTGATATGAGTGTAACTATCTACCATGTCAAATCAATAACTCCTTGATACGAGTACAAACTATCTACAAATCAAATCAAATTAAGAACTCATTGGTACGAGTATAAACTGTCTACAAATCGCCAAATGAAGAACTCCTTGATATGAGTATAAATTATTTATCAAGTCAAATAAAGAACTCCTTGATATGAGTATAAAATATTTGTCCAAAAAAATTAGGACTCCTTGACACGAGTTTAAAATATCTACAAATCAAGTCAAATGAAGAACTCTATTATATGAGTTTAAACTGTAACACCCCGCCTTCTAATACTAGTAATAATAAAATCAGAGTAAAATTTTTGCTTTTTATTTTTGAAAAACTCTTTAACTTTATATTCGAAAAACTCTTTAACTTTATTTCTCGAATTGTCCAGAATATCCGCACCGATTCGGCTACCTGGACCGGCGACTCGATCTAAACCAGCTGGTTGCTTGTCTGACTGGGTACAACTCGGTTTAACCGTGGTTCGAGTACATACACAGGGACATGGCATTAGCCGACGCACAACTATTCTACTCAGATCTAGAGCATTCGGACAGTTCAGGAAAAGGCCGAACTAGGGCTCTACTCAACCAGCTATCTATCTCAGTTTAAGATGAAACTCAAACTCTAAGTTCAACATGATTTCTAGTAATTTTAGGCCCAACAACTGCGCTAAATCTCAACCGAATAAAATCTAGTATTTTTCAATAAAAGCAGCTAAATTCCTAAATTTTTAGGCTTACCAAATATTCTCCAAATATTAATAGACTTAAACCACATTATATTCAACATTTATAAGACTTTTCATAACACTTTCATCACATTTCGAGGTCATTAGCATATTTCTAAAAAATCGGGCATTTCGGCTATATATTCAAAAATCAGGTTAACATACTAAACGGGCACCAAAAATCATAAAAATAAAATCTAGGCCTCAAGTCAGCTAAACGGAATTTATCACATTGGTTTCGCATTTTTCCGGGCAGCAAGCAATATATTCCAAATTTAATGCTATTTATACCGATAAATTCATAATAAATCACGTAATGCTCGAAATCTCCTATCGTTATTTATAAATTTCATATAAATATTTGATTAATGCCATGAAGTAAGGTTTAAGCCATTATACCTCTCGAAGTGTTCAAAATAAAAATCGGAAATCGGGTAAGGATAAAGAAAAAGTGGCAAATTTGAATTATGTCCGAGTTGACTCGGGTCTGACTCGGCTGAGTTGAATGGACCTGAAACAGGGTGGGTTGACTTAGCAGAGTCGAAACTTGAGCGAGTTAGGGTTGGGTAACGCGAATTTGGATCGTGGCTGGTCAGGTCCGAGGTACTCGCTCAGTTTTGAGGTGCACTGGACTCGGTTTCGGTGTTGGCTAAACCGGACGGCTCGTGGGTGGTCTGAGACGCTCGAGTTGGTGCAAGTTGGGGTTGGAACCGGTGTACATATGGCTCGTGGGCGAGAAGCTTGGGTCTGGGCCACGGGGTACGGACCGACACTGTGCGGATCTGCGCTGTTTGGGTCACGCGCGTACGGACTGAGCGGGTCGCAGCATGAAAACAAGCTGTGATCTGGAGGTGGCTCACGGCTCGTGGGTACAGCGGACGGGCGTCG
>CACSLK010034108.1:9225371-9235769 GCA_902706635.1 Striga hermonthica | reverse complement strand
GCAGTATGTTAAGCTAATGGGATTTATCCCTCCTCTTGCGAATGTTTGAACTGTAGACGTCCACACTCCGTGGCCTGCGGGGATTCGGTGTTTTCAGGTGTTGGTGAATTTATTTGAATATTGTTACATGGGATCAATATTTGATGTTTAAATTCAAAACTACTTGACTGAATAAAGACTATGTTTGTATGATCACAGGAATTCAAAATGACTTTCAATCCGTTGTCTGTAATTCTCAAAGAAAACAAACTTGTTGGTCCCAATTATATTGACTGGAAAAAGAACTTGGATATTGTGTTAACTGTTGATGGGTACAAATTTGCTACTGTTGAGGCTTGTCCGGTTGTGCCTGCTGACAATGCACCAGACCAAGAGAAAGAGGAGTATGCTCGGTGGAAAAAGGCTGACGAGATGGCGAAGTGTTACATCTTGGCATCTTTGTCAAATGTACTTCAACATCAACATCAGTCTATGAACATTCCAGCAGGGATGCTCCTCAATCTCAAGGAGTTATTTGGTCATCAGTCGCGGGCTGCCCGACAAGAGGCTATGAGGGTTCTGATGAACATGACCATGCGCGAGGGCACTCACGTAAGGGAACATGTTCTTGCTATGATGGCCCAGCTGAATGAGCTGGAGGTTCTTGGGGCTTTTATTGATGGAGAAACCCAGGTCGATATAGTGCTCCAGTCTTTGCCGAAGAGCTTCGAGCAATTCCGGTTGAATTACAATATAAATAAGATGTTGATGACTCTTCCAGAACTTGTTGCTGAACTTCAGTCGGCAGAGGGCCTGTTTCGTCAGAAGAACCAAGCTATGGTGGTTTAGTGGGGAGAAGCTTCCACTTCTAAGGCTCCTAAGGGCAGGAAGAGGAAGAAGTCAGCAGGAAAGGGCAAAGCGGTCATGAATGATGCGCAACCTCGACAGAAAGTGAAGAAGCCAGAAGGCAAGTGCCACAAATGCCAGCAGAAAGGACACTGAAAGGCAGACTGCCCTCTCCTCAAGAAGTTCGACAAAGGATATCTTTTTCTTTAGTCGTTGAAACATGTTTAGCGGTGTTATCTACCAGTACCTAGTGTGTAGATACAGGAGCCACTGATCATGTCTGCAATTCAATGCAGGGGTTCTAGGAAACCAAGCGACTTAGGGAAGGAGAAGTTACCATCTACTTGGGCGATGCTAGTAGAGCGTCAGCAGTTGCAGTGGGAGACGTTTATTTAGATTTTGGCTTAGATAGGTTTCTAGTTTTGAAAGATTGTCTTTATGTTCCTAGTTTTAGAAAGAATTTGATTTCAGTTTGTACGTTGTTTATGAATGGTTTTTCTGCTACTTTTGATAATAAAGTTGTTATTTGTTTTGGCAAAAATTTCATTTGTTCTGGTTCATTAGTTGACAATCTGTACATTCTAGAATCTAAGTCATCTCCACTGCAACAGAAACAATTACTTAATTCATCATCTAATCTAAATAAGAGAAAGGAACCTTCCAAAATGAACGAAACATATCTTTGGCATCTAAGACTTGGTCATATTAACCTTAGGAGGATTCAAAGGTTGGTAGCAGACGGGCCCTTGGGGTCGTTATAAGTCGAGGCTTTTCCAACTTGTGAGTCATGTCTGGAAGGCAAAATGACTAAGAGGGTTATTAGTTCAAAGGGGCATAGAGCCGAAGATGTGTTAGGGCTAGTTCATTCCGATCTATGTTGTCCTATGAGTGTTCAAGCGAGAGGTGGTTTCGCGTACTTCGTTATGTTTATCGATGATTACTCGGGATATGGGTACATTTTCCTTTTGCACCGCAAGTCTGAATGCTTTGAGAAGTTCTTAGAGTATAAGGCAGTTGTGGAGAAGCAGTTTGGAAAAAGTATCAAGTCACTAAGATCAGATCGTGGTGGCGAATATCTCTCGAATGAATTTAGGAACTACTTGACGGATAATGGGATTACGTCCCAGCTGACTGTGTCTGGCACGCCTCAGCAGAATGGCATAGCAGAATGGAGGAATAGGACTCTTATGGAAATGGTTAGGGCAATGATGAGTTATAGTACGTTACCAGATTCGTTTTGGGGATATGCTCTAGAAACAGCAGTGTACATTCTGAATAGAGTACCTTCTAAATCAGTACCGTCTACACCATTGGAGTTGTGGTCTGGGCACAAGCCCAGTCTAAGACATCTCAGGACTTAGGGTAGTCCAGCACACGTCTGAGAATCGATACTGATAAGTTGGAACCGAGAACATAAGTAAGGATGTTTGTGGGATATCCTAAGGAAACGAAAGGTGGTTTATCTTATAGTCCCGAGTAGCAGAAAGTGATCATTAGCATGAATGCTAGGTTCTTGGAAGAAGACTATGCCTTAGATCATAAGCCTAGTAGTCGACTTGTCCTCGAGGAGTTAAAGGGAGTGAGTACTTCAATACTGATTGTGCTACATGTTACACCATAAAGTACTGCAACATGTATCGCTGATGATGCACCTGAGCAGGTAGTACCTCGTCGTAGTGGGAGGGTTGTCTGGCAGCGCGAACGGTTCATGGGTCTGGGGAAGTCTTCTAAGGTCGTCCTGGCCGTTCTTGAATCCGACCCATGGACATAAAATGAGGCACTCCAAGATCGGGACGTAGAGTCTTGGCAAAAGGCGATGAAATCTGAAATAGGGTCAATGGACTCTACTCAGGTCTGGGATCTTATACAGCCACCCAGTGGCGTTCGCGCCATTGGATGCAAGGGGGTCTATAAGAGAAAGAGAGGAGCAGATGAGAAGGTAGAGACCTTCAAAGCTAGGCTTGTTGCGAAAGGGTACACTCAGAAAGAAGGGATCGATTATGAGGAAACCTTTTTGCCGGTAGCCATGCTTAAATCCATCAGAATTCTCTTGGCTGTAGCTGCTCATATGGATTATGAGATTTGGCAAATGGATGTTAAGACCGCTTTCCTTAACGGGAATTTGGACGAGGACATCTATATGCAGCAACCAGAAGGATTCATTGCAAAGGGCCAAGAGCATCTGGTCTGCAATCTGAAAAGGTCCATTTATGGGCTGAAGCAGGCTTCGAGGTCTTGGAACATCCGTTTTGACGAGGTTGTCCAATCGTATGGGTTTACCCAATTTCCGGATGGGCACTGTGTGTACAAGAAAAGTGATGGAAACGTGGTGGTGTTTCTAGTGCTGTACGTGGATAATATTCTTCTCATTGGTAACGGTGTGAAGGTGTTATCAGACGTAAAGGTATGGTTATCCAAGCAGTTTGATATGAAGGATTTGGGAGAAGTAGGACATCTTCTCCGAATCAAGGTCATTCGGGACCGAGAGAAGAGAAAGTTGTGCCTATCCCAATCCACATACATAGACATTGTCCTAAAGCGTTTCAACATGCAGGATTCCAAGAAAGGGGATTTACCCTTTCGGCATGGAATACCTCTATCTAAGAAGATGTCCCCGAAGACACCTCAGGAGGTAGAGGACATGAAGGCAGTTCCTTATGCATCGGCAGTAGGAAGCCTCATGTATGCGATGTTGTGCATGCGACCTGATATTTGTTATGCCGTGGGCATAGTAGCACGAAATCAGAGTAATCGAGAATCAGAACCTTGGTCTTCGGTAAAGCATGTACTCAAGTACCTACGGAGGACTAAGGAGTACATGTTGATTTACCAAACAGATGAATTGCTTCCGTTGGGTTACATCGATTCTGACTTCCAGGCAGACCGGGACGAAAGCAAGTCAACCTCAGGGTTTGTGTTTACTTTAGGAGGAAGAGCCATAGTATGGAGGAGTGTCAAGAAGAAATACGTGGCAGACTCAACCATAGAGGCTGAGTATGTAGCAACCTCAGAGGCAGCGAAAGATGCTGTCTGGCTCAGGAATTTTCTCCTCGACCTTGATGTGGTACCGAGTTTGCCCACTGAAATCACAGTGTTCTGTGATAATAGCGGAGCAGTAGCAAATTCGAAGGAGCCACAGACTCATAAAGCAAGTAAACACATAGAGCGCAAGTACCACCTGATACGAGAAATCACTGGAATAGGAGAAGTCGTTGTTGCCAATATACAGTCAGAGGACAACCTAGCAGATCTTTTTACGAAGAGCCTACCGACGAAAGTCTTTACAAGACACGTAGAAGGAATGAGAGTCAGATGTTAGGGCGACATAGTAGACTAGTCTTTGAGAATTAGATTGAAAGAAATTGTGGTTTGTTTGTATAGCCATGAGCTTATTAAGCATAAGTGGGAGATTATTAGAGGTATGTTGTAAAAGCTATATTTTGTAGATTCTATCAATTCCATTTTGATCTGGCCATCATGTTTCAGTCAAAGTATAAATGTTAGCAGTTTATTTGTTTATGCAAATCATACTCCATGTCTTATATTTAGATAGTGTGGTTCGAAGTGTTTCGAGCAGAAAGATCACATATCGGTTCCTTATAAGACTAAACTATTTGTTCACAGTCTAGACAGGCAGTGAGAGTCCTCTTGGAAAAAGACTGTAGTGTATTCTTGATTCAGTTGGTCTTTGACTGAAGAATTACACTAGCACTTATGTTAAGTGTTGAACAGGACCACAAAAGGATTAGGTTATGAGACTCACTGATCGTTGTTGTAACCTAGACCTTCGGTGATTGATGTGTTCTCTTAAGCTGTAAGATAATATAAAATAGGCATATATTTTTTTTTTTATTTATTTGATTTACCAAGTGATTCCTATTTTATTAGGATGACATATGAGGTATTTTGGTAAGTAAGAATGTGCTATTATAAATTATTTATGGTCACTATGTTCCAGTGCGCTGGATTGATGACGTCCCCGAAATGAGCTGAGGAATGTACATTATGTTAAACCCTACAGGTAGACGATTGTCTGACATAATGGTTAAGATTCTGAGTGGTACTAATTTCGGAAATGAATAAGAAGTTGATTGATTATTTTTTCAGTAATTTAATTAATCAACAGACGTTATATCTGAAACATAGGGAGGTAAATCGATCAATCAGATTAATATTATTTAATCATGGAGGCTCAATTTTATTGGTAAAATAGTGGCTAAATGGAAGAGCAATAATATTACTCTAGTGGGATGTTTTATTATTTCATTCCATTTAGATAGGAATTAATTTTATTCCATATTAATTAATTTAATTAGGAGAATAATATTCCTACTAGAATCTTCTCTTAAGATTAGGAGACTAAGGAGTCTTCTAGAAGATGGAGATTAGTAGGAAATATATTTCCTACATTAGATAATTAATTGGAATAGAATTAAGCTTCCTAAATTAAGAATTAATTTTATTCCATGATTATTAATTTAATTAGGAAAGGTATTCATACTAGGATCTTCTCTAGTGTTAGGAGACTAAGGAGTCTTCTAGAAGAGTTGGATTTTTAGCGCACCATTTGTCCCGTATTGTTTTGAGATTATCTATTTATATTTATTTTTTTAAATTATTTTATTCGTACTCGTTTACTAATTTCTTGTGTGATTATGTGTTCGTATATGTATAATCTGTCTAATTGTTGTTAAATGTTTTAGATGATTATTATTACTATATAATTATTGTGTGTATTATATATAAATATGCCGGTTTTAAATTGTATCGAATGGAGCGAGAATTCTTATTATCGCATTGACTTTTCGGCTCGATTAAATTAGTACCGACCCAATTTGACTTAATTTCAGGCCCAATCTTTATTTTATTAATTTTAGCCTTTGAGTTTATATTGGCCCAACACTCTTCATATTATTTTTACGCCAAGTTCAAATTAATTTTTTACCCAACTTGGATGAATTATTTTTGGCCCAACAAGAAGATAGCATCGTTCTTCTTCGCGCAACGAGACCGAGTCTCACCTTACCTGCCGTTAAAATTTTGTTTCGATTTTTTTGCGAATTCAAACACACGTTCTGTTAGAATAAGTAGCAGTGGGGCGGTGCCATTATCCCACATGCCCACCGCCCCAATCATTTGCCCTCTTGTAAAAGGAAAATATTTATATATATATATATATATATATAATAACAATTTATTAATTATAAGTTAGGCCAATTGGCTTAATTTCAGATTCCCTCTTTTGCCATTAATAGAGGGAGTTTGGATGGGAGAAGACGCACCAAAGAAGAGAAAAAGAGAGGAAAGAAAGGAAAAAAGAAAGGAAAGAAAAGATAGATATATGTCAAAATATCGGATATAAAAATATCAAAAGAGTAGAAACAAGTGATATTTTAATTTATTTTATGATATTCCTTTTATTTCTAAGTGCTGAATTCTCGATTCCGTTCCCGTTCGCCGGAGCTCGTAAATCTGGTGTGCTACAGATTTAGAGACGTTTGTCGTTGTATCTTTGGGGAAGTTACGCCTGAACCGTTAGCTGACACACGGGGCGTATTCTTCTTGCGGAAAGAGTTTTACTCGCCTTGTCTAAAATCTTTCTTTTTTTCAGTTGTAATTTATTTTTTCAGTTCTATTGTAATTTTCTATTTTTTAGATTATTTGTAAGAACTGAAAATTACATATCAGTTCGTAGTATTCCCGTGTAATTTCACACCAAGTATCCAACAATCGCAAGAAGAATACTTTCTTGTCTTACCAAACTGATGGCTTCCACCAGAGCAGTTTCAGCTCTCAGCAGCCGATCAACAACTCTGTTCAGCATTATCATCCTGTACCTGTTGTTCAGGTCCCGACTGCTGAAAAACCTAAAAAATTCTACGGGCTTGACTTCAAGAGGTGGCAGCAGAAGATGCACTTCTACCAAACCACCTTAGGTTTGGCAAAATATCTGAAGGATGATCCCCCTCTTGTTGCTGAAAATGAAACCAATGCGACCTACGCGCTGCGTACGAAGCTTGGAGACAAGGTGATTACCTTTGCCAGAACTATGTCCTGAATGGACTTAGTAACGAGTTGTACAATGTGTACAACTCTGTTGTTTCTGCCAAAGAGCTTTGGGCTGCATTGGAGAAGAAGTACAAGACCGAGGATGTCAGGGCGAAGAAATTTGTCGTCGGCAAATTTCTGGACTTCAAGATGGTTGACACGAAGACTGTCGTGTCACAAGTGCAAGAGTTCCAGCTGATCTTGCACGATATCCATGCTGAAGGGATGACTTTGAGCGAGTCATTCCAAGTAGCGGCTGTGATCGAGAAGCTGCCGCCAGGCTGGAAGGACTTCAAGAACTATCTCAAGCACAAGAGAAAGAAGATGAGTCTTGAAGATCTGATAGTTCGTCTTTGTATCGAGGAGGACAAACAGTAGTCATCAGGAAAAGTCCCGATGATGGAAGCTCGTGCCAATTTGCTGGAGCAAGGCAACTCGAGCAAGAGGAAGACCCAGAACAAGGGAAAGCAGCCAGCCAAGGTTTGGAAGTTTACCGGAACTTGTTACAGTTGTGGAAAACCAAACCATATAGCTAAAGACTGCAAAAGGCCAAAGAAAGCTTAGACAAATAAAGGGCAACCGAGTGCCCTTGTTGCTGAACACGACCCTGTGTCGGGTGAATTGACCGACTTTGATATGTCGGCGGTGGTGTTTGAAGCCAATTTGGTGGATAACCCAAGGGAGTGGTATATCGATACTGGTGCCACTCATCATGTGTGTTCCGACAAGGAGGTGTTCTCTGAATACACTACTGCTACGAGTTGAAAACTTCACATGGGAAACTCCTCCACGTCTGATGTGGCTGGAGTGGGCACGGTGGTGCTGAAGCTCACTTTTGGAAAGGAGTTGAAGTGGAAGGATGTTCTGCATGTCCCAGACATCCATAAGAATTTGGTCTCTGGATCACTTCTTGTTGAGCATGGATTTAGGCTAGTGTTTGAGCTAAGAAGTTCATTCTTTGCAAATATGGAAAATTCCTTGGTCGTGGTTATCTCGACAAAGGATTGTTCAAAATGAATGTAATGGGCGTGAGTCGTGTAACTGTTGATAATATAAAGCCTATTTCTGTTTATACTGTTGAGTGCTTAGATTTATGGCATATTAGATTGGAACATGTAAATCTAAATGCAATTAAACGGTTGATGAAATTAGAATTAATTCCTAATTCTAAAGTTGAGACAAATACATAATGTGAAATTTGTATTGAAACAAAAATGGCTAAGTTGCCTTTTCACTCGGTGGAAAGAAGTACTGAATCATTAGGCTTAATCCATACTGATGTATGCGATATGCAAAGTGTGCAAACAAGAACCGGTAAAAAGTATTTTGTAACTTTTATCGATGATTGCACAAGGTTTTGCTACCTATATTTGTTAAGAAGCAAAGATGAGGTTGTGGAAGCGTTTAAGATATATAAGACCGAAGTTGAAAATCAACTCGGCAAAAGGATTAAAATAATTCGAAGTGATAGGGGTGGAGAATATGTAGCTCCTTTTGAACAAATATGTTCTGAATATGACATAATTCATCAAACGACAGTCCCCTATTCTCCGCAGTCGAACGGTGTTGCTGAACGCAAGAACCGTACGTTAAAAGAAATGATGAATGCTATGTTGATTAATTCAGGATTACCACATAACATTTGGGGGGGAGGGGGGGAGAAGCTGTTTTAACAGCAAATCATATCCTGAATAAAATACCACCTAAAGAGAAAGATGAGACTCCTTACGAAATGTGGAAAAATCATAAGCCGTCTTATAAATACCTAAAAGTGTGGGGGTGTTTGGCTAAGGTTTCAGTACCTAAACCAAAACAAATGAGAATCGGGCCAAAGCCGGTCGATTGTGTATTTATTGGATATGCGTACAATAGTACAACATATAGATTTATGGTTCATAAATCAGAAAATCCATAGGTATCTGTTGGTACCACGATTGAGTCAAGGAATGTTATATTCTTTGAGAATGATTTCCTATGAAGGAAAGGGCAGAATCTAGTTCTAATAAAAGAACATATGAAACTGCTAGTGGTTTTGTACCAAAAGGTACTAATGAAGAACCGAGACGTAGTCAAAGGGTACAAACGACTAAAACGTTTGGACATTATTTTATTACGTACATGTTGGACGATGAACCGAGTTCCCTTAAAGAAGCTCTGTCCAGCCCAGATGGACCACTCTGGGAAGAAGCTGTAAAAAGCGAAATTGAGTCCATTATGCAAAATCATACTTGGGAGTTGGTTGGGGGGTGATTGGATATGAATTCAACTAGTAAAAAACTAGTTTTATTTTAACTATAGTTAACTTTGTAAAAAAGTAGTATGATTAGTTGTTAGTGGATATATTAAAATAATATTTAAATTGAAATAATTAAAGTTGATTTGATTAAAAGTAGAATAAAATGATTGGAAGTGATGGTTAGTTAAAATTATGTGAGTGGATGAATAGTGAACTAAAGTTGATGTGATGTGTAATAATGATTGGTTGATATTATTTAATTATATTGATAACATTAGAGATAGTGGAATTGAGTTAAAGTTGAGTTAAATTTAAGTTTTGAGTGAGATATTTACTGTAGAATACATATATAATCACGCCCTTGATCTCCCGGATGGTTGTAAACCTTTAGGATGCAAATGGATCCTAAAGAGGAAATATAAAGCTGATGGATCGATTGATAAGTTTAAAGCACGATTGGTGGTCAAAGACTTTAAACAAAAGGAAGGGTATGATTTCTTTGATACCTATTCACCTGTTACGCGTTTAGCGTCGATAATAGTACTTCTCTCGATTGTTGCTTTGCACAATCTTGAGATTCACCAAATGGATATCAAAACGTCATTTTTGAATGGTCAATTGGAAGAAAAAATATACATGGAACAACCTGAAGGGTTTGTTGCACCTGGACAAGAGAGAAAGGTTTGTAGATTAATCAAATCCTTGTATGGACTGAAACAAGCTCCAAAACAATGGCATTTGAAATTTGATGACGTGATGTTGACAAATGATTTCAAAATCAACGAATGTGACAAATGTGTTTATGTCAAGAGTACATCAAATACATTTGTGATTGTATGTCTATATATAGATGATATGTTGATCATGGGGAGTAGCCATGAATTGATCATGGATACGAAAAAAATGTTGAAGAGAAATTTCAACATGAAAGATATGGGTTTGGCTGATATTATTCTTGGAATAAGGATTATCAGAACCAAAGATGGAATTGTTTTGTCACAATCTCATTATGTAGAGAAAGTGCTCAAGAAATTCGATACCTATGACGGTGCACAGTCTAGTTGTAAGAAACCCCTTGATCTCAGTATAAATCTGGAAGTCAACAAAGGTTAACCAGTGGCTCAGTTGGAATATTCACGGATAATAGGAAGTCTGATGTACTTGACGTATTGTACACCACCAGATTTGGCCTATCCGGTGAATAAGTTGAGCATATTTACGAGCAATCCCAGTCATGAACACTAGAATGCTTTGAGAAGGGTACTTAAGTACTTGAGGTACACCCTTGA
>CACSLK010034108.1:9208207-9219684 GCA_902706635.1 Striga hermonthica | reverse complement strand
TTATTTCGACAACTTCAATATTGTGCATGTTGTTTGACGTTCCTCACAGAACCCAACATATGCGACGTTTGTATTTCGCAGAATAGGAATATTGCAAAAACAAATTAAAAAAAATATATATTCTTCGATTTTAGTACGAGTGATATGTGTTTGTTGTGTGGAATATTTTCGACTAATTGTCGCAGGTTCATTAGCCTAAATGGTTTGAATTTTTCAAAAATTAAATTCTAAAAAAAAACTTATTATGCACCAACTAGGCGAATAATATGCGACGTTTGTATTTCGAAGAATAGAAAATTTCCAAAAACAAATTTAAAAAAAAAAATTATTCTTCGATTATAGTACGAGTGTTATTTTTTTTTTGTGTGGAATATTTTCGACTAATAGTCTCAGGTTCATTCGCCTAAACAAGAATTTTCAAAAAAATAAATTCTACATAATTATGCACCAACTTAGTGAATAATATGTGACGTTTGTATATCGCAATCATGTGTGTCGCAGAATAGAAAATTTCCAAAAATATATATATTTTTTTTTTAAAAAAATCTTCGATTAAGCTACGAACGTTGTGCGGTTGGTGTGCGAAATTTTTTCGTCTAATTGTCGCAGGTTCATTAGCTTAAACTGTTTAGACTTTAGAATTTTCCAAAAATTAAATTCTACAAAAAAAAAACTTATTATACACCAACTAGACGAATAATATGCGAAGAATGCATTTTGCAGAATAAAAGATCGAACAGAAATCCCTACACTACTACTTTTACAGTCGCTTCAACCCCAGCCAACAAGCAACAGAGCAGTCAAACTCCAGAAAGAGGAGCCGTGGGCCGAGCTTGTTTGTGGAGTTCCAGGTAAAACTCCAGGATGAGCTTGGCCCCTCCCACCACGCTCTCAAGTGATGGACGCAGACGGGTTCTGGGAAGAGATCCCCGTCGACCAAAAACAATCCTCTGTCAGGAAATCCTGGCCGACCACAACCTAGAGAGGTTGAGGCCAGCATTGCCTCTGACAGAGGGTCGGGCCATTACGCCCCAGCCGCCGACGCGCGCCATTCCGACCTTCAACCTTCTCACTGTTGATTCGGCAATACCTGGGACCGGAGGTTTGATCTCCATCATCGTTGTTGTCTCGGCATATGTTTCCTCTGGGGCCATGTTAATAAAGTTAGATAGCGGAATTTCCGCTCGTTGAATTTTTTCATCCGACGAATTCGGAAGGTTAGGAGTTCTCAACTCGGACACAGTAATCGTAAAGAATTGCCTCACGGGTCGAAAGAAATAATTTTTGTAATTCTGGTTTATCTCCGGCAAACTACTTCTCATATACAAGAGAAAGGAAAAATGGAGGGCCATTACCAAAGAGTTCTGGGGGCCGGAGGGGAAGAAAGAGAAGGGGCATGAGATAAGGATCAAAGATTACACGCTTTATGTAGATGGAGGAAACAAAGTTTCGAAAAGCGGAAAAGACGCCTCGAAATCGGCCGTACGTTCCATTATTCCAACTGTCAGCAGTTTCAAAATTTCAAAAAAATTATTATGCACCAACTCGACGAATAATATGCGACGTTTGTATGTCGCAATTTTGTATGTCGAGAATACAGAATTTAAAAAAAAAAACGAGTAGAAGTGCGAATGGGATATGCGAGCAATATGCGGAAATTCGCATAACTGAAAGATGAAAGAAAAAAATAGAACTTTCGAGTAGAAGTGCGAAGGGGGTATGCGAGCAATATGCGGCAATTCACATACCCCCTCGCATAACTGAAAGATGAAAGAAATAAAAAAAAAAACTTTCGAGTAGAAGTGCAAATGGGGTATGCAAGCAATATGCGGAAATTCGCATAACTGAAAGATGAAAGAAAATAACAAATAAACTTTCTTGTAGAAATGCGAAAGGGGTATGCGAAATCGCATACCTCCCTCGCATATACCCCTAAAATGACCCTAAACCCTAAACCCTAAGCCCTAAACCAATACTTGATGTTATATCATGATATAATAGTCTATTCTTTAAATTACAATTCATAATGTATAAAATGGCCATTTTTATATTTTTTAATAAGTGGATTTCTTCTATTGTCAGTTTACTCACATTAAACCATATTTATCTATATATCTTAACTCCTAATCAATATTTTATCTAAGATTGAGCTTGAACATTATTATATTTTTTAATAAGTAGTTTTCTTCTATCAACTTTGCTAAGAAACCAGATGGTTGGTTCCCTTATGGAACCAACCACCAATGAGACAGTGCCATGTATTATTCACAGCCCCATGTGGCACTGTGTCATTGGTGGTTGGTTCCCTAAGGGAACCAACCATCTGGTTTCATAGAAGAATTGTTTCTTCTATTGTCACTTTCAAACATAATCACATTAAACAATATTTATCTACATACATTAACTCATAATCCACATTTTATCTAAGATTGAGCTTGAATATTATTATATTTTTTAATAAGTGGTTTTCTTCTATTGTCACTTTCAAACATAGTCACATTAAACAATATTTATCTACATACTTTAACTCATAATCCACATTTTATCTAAGATTGAGCTTGAACATTATTATATTTTTTAATAAGTGGGTTTCTTCTATTGTCACTTTCAAACATAATCACATTAAACAATATTTATCTACATACCTTAACTCATAATCCACATTTTATCTAAGATTGAGCTTGAACATTATTATATTTTTTAATAAGTGGTTTTCTTCTATTATCAATCAATTTCACATTAAACCATATTTATCTATATTCCTTAACTCCTAATCAACATTTTATATAAGATTGAGCTTGGACATTATTATATGTTTTAATAAGTGATTTTCTTCTATTATCAATCAATTTCACATGAAACCATATTTATCTATATAACTTAACTCCTAATCAAAATTTTATCTAATAAACATTTTATCTAAAATTTAGCTTTAACATTCTATTTTCACTTTCATTTCACTTGCAACTTAATTTCATTTCACTGCTCTAGTAATTCATTGGGCGGGATTTTTTCCCTCCTTAATTTTAGGTATGCGAAAGATATGAGATTTATCGCACATTGTTCGCCGTGCTGCGAAATAAAGGTTGGCAGGTTGCGTCTTTTCATCTCGCAAAATGACAGTTGTTTTACGGAAAAGGTCGTCCCTTCTCCGAAACGACGTCCCCTCAGTCTTCGACGCATTAAAAACAATTAATTATATTTTACGTATGTTTTCTTAACCAGATATCCAAAATCAAATGCAGTTGATTGTCAATACGTTATGCAAATGAAGTGCGATTCATCGTATTTTATTCGCAGTTCTGCGAATTTGAACAGTCGCCTCTTCTCCGAAACGTCCCCTCAGTTTTCGGCGCATAATAACGGCGCACATATCAAGGAGGATAGAAATCTTCTTGTGTATATCTTCTTTAACCAGATAGAAATCTTCTTGTGTATATCTTCTTTAACCAGATATGCGAAATCATTTATTGTCAATATGTTATGCGAATAAAGTGCGATTCATCGCATTTTGTTCGCAGTTCCGCGAACTTGAAGAGTCGCCTCTTCTCTGAAACGTCCCCTCAGTCTTCGGCGCATAATAACGGCGCGCATATCAAGGAGGATAGAAATCTTCTTGAATATATGTTCTTTAACCAGATATGCGAAATCATTTATTGTCAATACGTTATGCGAATGAAGTGCGATTCATCGCATTTTGTTCGCAGTTCTGCGAATTTGAAGAGTCGCTCCGAAACGTCACCTCAAGTCTTTGGCAAATTAATAACGGCGCGCGTATCAAAGAGGATAGATATATTCTTGATTAACCAGATATGCGAAATTATTTATTGTCATAAAGTTATGCGAATGAAATGCGATTCATCACATTTTGTTCGCAGTTCTGCGAATTTGAAGAGTCGCTCCGAAACGTCCCCTCAGTCTTCGACAAATTAAGAACGTGGCGCGTATCAAGGAGGATAGATATCTTCTTGAGTCTTCTATAAAAGGTAGCTGAGATGAGACAATTGAATTCGGATCAGGATCACTTTCTCAACATTCTTCAACTCTCGCTTTCCTCAACATGCCGGTCAATGAAGTCTCTTCATTGTACGGACATGTTGAAAAAAATCGAAGGTTGAAGAATTAAGAGATGGGTCCTGATCCTCCTGTTGTCTTTGAGGGCGCGCTTCCTTTCACCATCGTAGCCTCCTCAATCTAGTATACCTCGGAAGTCCAGGCATTCTCCCTGGAGATCCCACGTCTTTCCAGGCACATGGTCGTCTCACATCGAAAGCTAAAAAAATTAGAGGCTGACAAAGCTGTAGGTGACCATGCGTTTGGGAAGGCATGGAATCTCTGGCGACTTGCTTGGTCTTCCGGGGTTTACTAGATTGAGGCGCCTACGACGGCGAAAGGGAGCACCCCTTAAAAGACAAAGGTGCTTGTTCTTCTGGGGTATACTAGATTGAGACTTTCAAATGTTTATCGAAAGTCAAACACGGGATGGTGAATACGTTCAACTCGCGGACCAACTTGTTTAGCCACCCATGTTCCTCCAACTTCGGCACAGTCATCCAATTGGTTCTGATCTTTCAAGTTGTTGTTCAACTCGCTGTTGTAGCCTCCTCTATCTAGTAATTTGTGTGACGTTGTAAGGTTACTTGTAAACTACTTCAGTAGATGTGAAGTAGTTGAGTCCATGTAAAATTGCGACGTACATGCGTCGCATATTATTCGCCTATAAAAAATTAGTCGATGTAAAGTAGTTGAGTCGATGCAAAATTACGACCTATACGTCGCATATTATTCGCAGAACTGGTGCATAATTAAATTTTTAATTATTCTTTTAAAGTTCTGTCTGTGATTTAATAATAAATTGAAGAAGACTACTATTAGGCGAAAGAACATGCTATTATTACTCGAAACATATCCGCATAAATAATGCATAACTCGAACTATAACGAATAACATATATTTTTTTATATTTGTTTTTATAAATTTTCTATTCCGCGACGTAGAAAATTGTGACATACAAACGTCGCATATTTTTTGAAGAGTTGGTAAATTTTGGAAAGTTCTTGTTCTTTGACTAATTTAATAAGGAATTGAAAAAAACTATTAGGTGAAAAAAAGCTGTGCGCAACACTTTTCGAAATGTGTTCGCGTATTGGTACATTTATGCGTGGTTTTATATGGATATGCAGTTCGTAAATATGCGATAACAATACGCATAATCGATAGTTATCTAGCCTTATAGATTTGGATATGTGAATCTTAAATTATGCGAATATATGCCGCATACTCCTAATTGATGCGTTTGATTGATCTGGCCTGGATATGCGATTGAAAAATATAAATTACTTGTACTTTTTCATTACGCTATGCGAACACAATGCGAATTATCGCACTTTGTTCACAGTTATGCGAATAATAATTTCCCTTCGAGTATTGTCGCTGATTTAGCTGGCAAAACTCTGTTGACGGACATTAATGGTTTCATTGTCCATGCAACATATTGTTTTGTTTTGACATATGAATCATGATTAAACAAATACTTGACAGAAGAAAAAAATATTTATTATTGCTGCACTCAGTCCAATATATGTCTGCCTTTTGACGGCACCTTTCGAAAAACATTTGCCACGGAAGCGGATCCCGATCTTTTTCATAGGGTGAAATCCTTTTCATTTTTTTTTATTTTTTTTTTTTGCTGCAATGGAAAGATAGGTTTTGAGAAGTGAAAGGTCGCTTCTTCAACAAAGAGAATGAATGGTTAATAAATACAGATAGCACTTAAAGGCTAGGTAGAGATATACATCAACTCAACAACTAAATGAGGAAGCATGCAAATCGTCATTTTTTTTTAGGTGTAAAAGCAGACAATCAATCAACGTGATGCGTAACTTATGCGAACAATATGCGAAGCATTTTCGATTTGGATATGCGGCCAATCAATGCGGTGCGTAACGTATGCGAATAATATGCGAAGCACTTTCAATTTTGATATGCGGTGCAGACAATCAATCAATGCGGTCCATATGGATATGGGAAAAAAATGGCGGATAGTCGTAAATTATGAGGCTTTCGATTTGGATATATGATTCGTTAATTATGTGGTTGAAGACTAGGCAAATCATCCCAGTTGTGCGATTATTATGGGATATGATATGGGAATCGCACAATCAACCCAATTGTTCGATTACTATGGGACATGTTATGCGAATTTTGCAATCAACCCAGTTTCACTAATTTTTGTTAGTCAATCGTGTGCAGGTCACAACTTTGGACACCAACACAGTATTTTTCCCGTTAAAAGTATTGTTTTCGTTAAATTGGTTTACAATTAAAAACTTCATCTTCATCTTACTTGTCATGGATTGGACGTGATGGACAAGATGACGATTTGTGATCCGTTTCTTTACATGTACGAAATCTCCTCGGGTGTCTTGGATGAGGAGTTGGCGCGTTTTGACTTTCTTCATTTGAAAAAATGTCATTATCACCATCGTATAGAGGGCACCTCGCCCTGTTATGCCCGGTGACCCCGCACCGTGAGCACATCTGCTGACGCCGTACTCGACGTGATGATCCTTCTCCAGCGGAATAACGTTGAGTCTGTGGCCGACCTGCTTGTTTGGGATTATTTGGCGGAATTACCTTTTTACGCATAATTTCCGGGGACAAGTGTCATTCATCTGAATGCGGGACGGGGCTAACGGTGCTTTGGTACATCCTTGCAACTAAGTAGGTTTTGTAATGGTCATTAACGAAATCCATTATATCTAACCCGACTTCCCTGTTACATATCGTTAATGCACATCATATTAGAATTTAACAATTTATTTTAAAAGAAAAAAGCGATAATGTTGTTTGGTAAACATTGTCGAATAGCCGTAGATGCATGTAAGCAAGGCAGTAGATCTGTTTCAAACACACGACAATCACATGTTCTTGCCTCTAAATCTACCACGTAGGATCGTGTTTCTTCTATAACCCTATAACGTTGCATGCTGAGTGTGGTAATGGATAGAGTACGACCTTTCTCGAACAAAGGATCCAACGACAATTGAGTCCAATGTGTTAGTGGATGATTGCGACCCTTGGCGGATGCACGTCGAATAGCAAACCATTTCTCTATCGTTGCTCGAACACAGTCCAACAACGAGCAAACGTGTAACATCCTGGCCCAACAAAGTTTGTAGTTCAAACTTTCGCATGAATTGTATGTCATGAATCCATAGCACCGTACAGGTGTAAAACACCTCGCCCAAGCATTTACCGGAATTTTATTAGTTAGCTTTTTAAATGCTTCGGGTGTTAGGCTTTGGATGGATGACAAGTAACGATAGAAGTTTTCTCGCCGATAACAATATGCCGCCTTGTAAAATATGTCCAAGACAGATTTCCCAAAAGGCCTCATTTGTTTTGTGATGTGATAACAGCAAAATGAATGATGCGCCTCGAGGAACACTATTGGGACAGAATATATGATAGACTCATGTTTATCCGATACGATGAGGAGGTTATCAGGACAACCATAGGCCCTTTTCAATTGAGTCAAAAACCAACTCCAAGTCTCACGACGTCTACATCACCAATGCCAACTGCGAGGGGAAAGATTTGGCGATTCCCGTCCAATGTGGCTGCAACAAACATAATGCCCTTGTATTTTACCTTCAAGTGGGTACCATCTATCACAATCACCGGGACACCAGCTCGTTAAAAGCCCTCAATGCTAGCTCCTAGAGCAAAGAACAAGTGTTAGAATACCTAGCCATCTCGTTGCAGTTCGACAACTGTACCTGGATTACAAACCTGCAACATGTGTAAGTAACCGGGAACCTTGGAATTAGCCGAACGGTGTCGATTGTGCGTCAAACTCCCTTCACATGTATGCTCGAGTTTCAAAGTAGTGATTCTACATACATCTCGCTTTGCCCTTGCATATAACTTGTAAGAATACCCTTCATACCGACAAATAGTATGTAACCTAGAAGTGTAGGATTTGGGTGTTCGACACTCAACTTTTTGTTGCAAGTAATACAGTTGGATGGCACAAATCAACTCTTCTTTCGAAAGAAGGACAGAACCCAAAGATAATTCTATATTGTTCAAGAGTAAGTGGATGGGTTGTCTATCTGATCCAGTTGCTGTGGGCGGCATAGGAAGGGACCACATTCGTGGCTCAACGTCGGATTGTCGGTGCTACCTCGATTCATATATGCAAGACTTTCAACCTCAATATGGTCGGTGATTAATCTTAGCTCTTCAATATGCTTGTTATACCACACCCTGAAAAGCTTGAACATTTGCTTCTCATGGACCTCTTTGTCTTCGTCACCTGATTCACCATTGTGCGTATTGGTTTGGTCATCATTATTGTCATCGTCACGAGAATAACCTGGTTGGTTCGAACAACCCGCGGTTTGATCATCAGTGTCCCGACGATATCCAGTATGTGTAAATGAACTAGGGCCTGCTTGATGTGAATATGGGGCCTGTGGGAAAATGAAAAACTACTAACACCAAAAGAACTCGGAAATACACCTTGGGACGCCATAATTTGCGTGAAACTTTGTTGCGCCGTCCCCAGAATCCCTACATTTACTCTTTTGTCCAACTCCACGTAAATGTTGGAAGTTTTTATTTCGTCCATCAGCTCTAAGATATCCTCACTGGATTCGATTTTCATCTTCACAACTCCTTCCCTTCCATCAAATACTGCCCACAATATGTACTTAAGATTACAAGGATCGGCCTTCAATAATGCTTGAACACGAGAAACTACTTCAGAATACATTTGTAGGCCGTAATTTATTCTCATCAGCTCTGCCACTCCACCAAGATATGATCCCCCGGAAAACGTACCACCATAGCTCACGCATACTCTAACACGGGTGCTAGCCATTTAAATAAGTGAACAACAAAAGGAATTAAAACGAAAGAAACATAAAATTGCAGTAGAGAAGAATGGTGCAGACGTTGAATTGTTAGAGGTCACTGTTTTTTTGCCTGCATGATAAATGCACAGACAAAATCCTCAACTGTGAAAAAGCAGTCAATTAATGAGGTGCGTAACTTATGCGACAGATATGTGATCAAATTCCGAATAGTCGTAAAATTTCCATGACGATATGACCCTGCGAAAAAATGGCGCGTAATCGTCAATTAAATTATGCTTTATTCGATTTTGTTATGCGATTCTTCAATATGCGAGCGAAAAAATGTCGCAAAATTGTCAATTATCCGGTGGATATATGCGAAAGTTTTTCGCATACTAGTAAATTATGCGATTGACTTGGATATGCAATTTCTAGAAAATGCGAATTCAACAAATAATGCGAATTATATGCGAAAAGTTTTCGCACAGTTATAAATTTGCAAGGTCGATATAGCCCTACGAAATAAGGCGCATAATCATCGTAAATTATGTTGCATTCAATTTTGATATGCGATTCTTAAAATTGTGAAAGATGTTCGCATATTTGTAAATTATGCGTTTGATGTGGATATGCGATTACAAAAATGTGAAATGTTCGCATAGTCATAAATTATGCGTCCGGTTGGATATGCGCTGGTTCATTTGGACATGCGAGTGTAATATCGCATAGTATTTCTTGAGTTTGGGGGTGTAAAAGAAGTTATCTGATGGGGCGGTGTGTAAAAGAAAGAATAGATTTATAACAGGGTGAAAAAGATTTTCACCCTTTGTTTTAATGTGTATAGTGTTAGACTATATTTATCCACAACCCAATCCAACTCAACCGAATAATAAAAAAAGTTTGTTTTCGAACACGACACCATTATTTAATTTGAATAACATATATTTCTCGCACCATCGCATTTCGAAAACAAATCGTATACATTTAAAAAAGTCGAATAAAATAAGAGTAAATAGGGGCAAAAACGAAAAAATAATCAACGTCTCTGAAAAGACTTGTTTTCGAACTCGGCACGATTATTTGATGTGAATAACATTTATTTCTTGCACTATCACATTTCGTAACAAAATTGTATACATTTAAAGAAGTCGAGGAAAATAAGAGTAAATAGGGGCAAAAACAAAAAAATAATCAACGTCTCCGGAAAGGCTTGTTTTCGAACACAGCACCATTATTTGATGTGAGTAACATATATTTCTCTCACGCTCGCATTTCGAAGAAAAATCGTATACATATAAAGAAGTCGAGGAAAATAAGAGTAATAGGGGCAAAAATGAAAAAATAGTCAACGTCTCCGGAAAGACTTATTTTTGAACACGACACCATTATATGATGTGGATAACATATATTTCTCGCACCATCGCATTTTGAAACAAATTCGTATACATTTAAAGAAGTCGAGGAAAATAAGAATAATAGGGGCAAAAACGAAAAAATAATCAACGTCTCCGAAAAGGCTAGTTTTCGAACTCGGCACCATTATTTGATGTGAATAACATATATTTTTTGCACCATCGCGTTTCGTAACAAAATTGTATACATTTAAAGAAGGCGAGGAAAATAAGAGTAAATAGGGGCAAAAACGAACAAATAATCACATCTCCGGAGATGTTTGTTTTCGAACACGACACCATTATTTGATGTGGATAACATATATTTCTCGCACCATCGCATTTCGAAGCAAATTCGTATACATTTAAATAAGTCGGGGAAAATAAGAGTAAATAGGGGCAAAAACGAAAAAATAATCAACGTCTCCGGAAAGGCTTGTTTTCGAACACAACACTACTATTTGATGTGGATAACATATATTTCTCGCACCATAGAGTTTCAAAGCAAAATCATATACCTTTAAAGAACTCGGGGAAAATAAGAGTAAATAGGAGAAAAAACGAAAAAATAATCAACGTCTATGAAAAGGCTTCTTTTCAAACACGACGTCATTATTTGATGTGGATAACATTTATTTCTCGCACCATCGCGTTTCGAAGCAACTCTATTTTCCACATACACAACCCAACTTTTAAAAATCTACTTATCTTTATCCCCAACATAATATTTATTTTATTTTTATTTATTTATTTACTAAATATTATCTAAAATACATTTTTTTGTATTGTTTTATCTACAATCAACCCCACATAATAATTTCAATTGTGTTCCAAAATATATCAGGAGTGGTCTCTATTTATAGAGAATGAAAAATACGAATTTTGATTTTTTTATTTTATTTTTAATATAAAATAATTACCAATAATTTGAGTTATACTTATCTTATCATATAAAATTTATATTGGACCAATAGAAATGGGACAAGTGTCCCATCTCTCTCCCTTTATCCAAAAGCATGAAAAAAGAAAGAAAAAAGGAAGCAGCAGCCTTGTGGCGACCCAAGTTCACATTGTGACCTGGGTCGCCCAAATTTCTCCTATTTTTATTTTATTTTATTATTATTATTTTATTTTTATTTTTTGTCTTTTTCTTAGTGACCCAACTTATTGGGTCACCAATAAGGATAGTTAGTGATATGTGCTAAGGGCATAATTTTTTTTTTTT
>CACSLK010034108.1:9144047-9154439 GCA_902706635.1 Striga hermonthica | reverse complement strand
TTCTGCGGAGCACAGTGGATTAGTGCTCACGCCCCCACATTATTCATGTTTTTCAGGTCGCAGAGTCGGGGCCGAGGAGTGAGCTGGCGACTGGTTCGGGACATTTATATATATGTGTAAATATTGTTTTAGCTACACTATGGTTTCCGCTACTATTTCAGTTTACCAAACCAGTTTTTGATCCGACTCAAGTTGGGTACTATGTTTTATAACCATTTTTTATTAAACTAAAATAATGGTTTTCAGATAAAGTCAGATTTTACGGTAGCACTCCGAATCAGTATTTCGCAAAATAAATATTTTTATTTAGAAAAATTTTGTGAAAAGCGCGCTCTGAATTTTATGAAATAGCGGGGTGTCACACAATTACACTGCCAAAGCTCAAGGGTGGCCTAGGATTTCATGATATGAGTCTCTTCAATGAGGCTTTAATTTGTAAACAACTTTGGAGGATCACAACAAACCCAGAGCTACTTGTGAGCAAGATTCTTAAGGACAGATACTACCCTGACAGTACAATATTCAATGCTCAAAGAACTCAAAGAGGATCCTGGTTGTGGAACAATTGGCTCTATGTGATGACATTATTTGCTAAATGTGTCAAGACAGAAATCAGAGATGGACTTACCACAAGAATTGATGATTGCAACTGGATCCCAAATCTGAAGAAGCCATTCCCAACTATGATTGAGATAGCACATGGGCATTTGATCTGGGTAAAAGACTTACTTCAGAACAATGGACTTGAATGGAATAACTGGCTTGTGGAGCAAGTTTTTGACTCAGAAGATAGGGCTGCAGTTTTACAAATTAAATCCCTCAATCCAGCAAGGCTCGATAGAATGTTCAGGGGACCTGATCCTAAAGGTCTCTTCTCAGTTTCCAGTACCTACAAGTTCTTGATCTCTCAGAAGCTCCTTCTCATGGACATTCCAGAATCAAGCTCATGTCTGCTCCTACCCCCATCAAATGTTTCACAGATGCTGGAAAATGATAATGCATGGAAAAATCAAACATTTCCTTTGGAAATGTATTACTAGCACTCTGCCATCTGCTGTAAATTTGAGAAAGATGGGTGTGGATATTAGTGCAATTTGCTCTCTCTGTGGAGACCAACCAGAGACTACGGAACACATTCTCTTCTCCTGTCCAAGGGCTTGCAGGATATGGGAATCATCTCCTGTTCAATGGGATGGCTTACAGCATTGCACTTCCTCCTTCAGAACTTGGTGGCAGCAGGTGAGTGCAATCAAACAGAGGGATATTGGTCAAAATAGGATACAATTAACCACATATTTGCTATGGTGGTTATGGAAATCAAGGAATCTCTAGATCTTTAAAAGAACTTTAATGCCAGAACACATTGTTATAGTTGCTGCTCACAAGGATTGGTTGGAAGCTTCTCAAGATGCAGGATCATCCCCCTCTCCTTCTGCTAGTTAGCTGCTCTGGCTTTTTGTCTCTCTTTAGTGTTAGTTCTTTTTTTCTGTTTTCTATTTGTGGGGTGATGTTATCTAGCTAAGCCTTGTGGCAGTGGAGAGGTTCATTTCCCCTTTTATTTTCTTTGTTTTCTAGCTTAATTATTGTTGAGGTTCTAGGTGCTCTTGGTAGCATCTCTCATTTTCTATTTAGTAGGTGTTTGTATATTGTTCTGAACTCGGTTTGTTTTTTAATATATCATCTCTATCGTTCCGGCCAAAAAAAAAAAAAAATTTAAAAACATGCAAATTATAGGGAAACAAAAAATTCAAGTAAAATATCTTTCCAATTCACTACACTTTGAGATTTGGGAATAACTTTCCTTGGACGTTTTAAGGTATGTGCTCCTATGGCTTGTACTTGAACACCTCCTTACTCAAGTTGATATCTTCTCTAGCGACTTATTTACTTTAACTACCACCACTTCTAATTGCATGTTTCCCACTCTGATGTCACCGGATAGCACGTCGTGAGTTGGGCGCCTTTGACCTTGTTTGTCCAATTTTTGTTGCTATTTTTGTTAGTATTTTGTGTGTCTGTTCCCCCGTTCTAGGTCGTTTGGTAGTTTTTTTTTGGTTCATCTAGTCGTTTCTTGTATTTTCATCTTTATTTCGGTATGTTTGGTATTTTCTTTGTTTTCTTTCTATTTTTCTTGTTTTTCGTGTTTTTTCAGTTGTGGTGGTTCTTGGTTTTAGGTTGATCGGATGGTGAGCATTCAGACGGGAGGAGAAGTGTGCCGTTCGAGTATCGTTTTGTGGGACCCAAACATGTAAAGATCGAGTTTCTAGCTTGGGCAAGACCCGAGAGACACTAGTCGAGCGCACGAGATTCCGAAACATCACATTTTGGAGCAGCCCAGGCCTTAGCGTCGCTAAGCAAGGCTTAGCTAGCGGCGCTATCCAGTGTTAACGACCCCAGACGCTGAGCCTTCTCGCACCTTAGCGGCGCTAAGGGGTTAGCGCCGCTAACCCCTATTTTGATCCAGCGGCATTTTTCTCGAATTTTCAAAATGGGGATGTATTAGATCGGGTTTAGGGCAGTTTTTACCCTTTCTAGATGGCGTATTTTCAAATTTTCTCCCTAGATAAAATATTTTCTTTTGGTTTTTAATTTGGATTCTATCTTGGAGCGTAAAAACTCCAAGATTCATCATTTGGGGTTTGGATTTCTCGTTGTTCTTTTCGACACTGGATTTGAAATTAATCGTAAGCACTTCTTTTCATTTTGTGTATGAATATGATGGTTTGTTTAATTGTGAATGTTTGTGTTGAGATTGCAGTGAGTGGCTATCCTTTAGTTAGGGATAGGGAATGATTGTTTCAGTTCGTTTCGATTATGTGCTTAATAATTGTTCAATCTACGCGAGTTGTATTTAACCTAGGTTTAGTTGATTGTTCACCATTCTAACCTAGTTAATCGACTTTTAGAACCGAAAGGGGAGAAGTCGGTCGATTTAGGATCGTTTAAAATAGGCTTGTTCGTAAATGTATTGTATATGTGTTAGTTGATTTGATAGTTGATCGCTCACGTTTGTTCTCTTGTTACGAAGAGTTATTGAGAATGAACCTCTAGACGAGTAAGCTTTTCAAATCTTTTGACCGAGCAATTGATTGTCTGGTAATTGTATTGAGAACCGAAAGTGATTGTCCCCGACTCCCTAACTCGTTTATCATTAATTGAATTTATTAGATGTTGAATATTCATCTTGCATTATTTGAGAATCATTCGTAGTTAGTAAAGTAAAAAAAAAATAAAAAATCAAACCAATCTGATTAGAGTGTTTAGGACTGTTTTCTTTTTTCTGTGACTGAATATACATACAATTTAATCTGGCTAACCTTCCTTAAGATACGACCCGGTGTTTGAATCTTTTGATTCTACTCCGATAAAAATAACTACAACAGACCTCTTAGCTTGCCTACTGGAAACTTGACTCTTATCTAGTAAGTGGATATTACTAAGGGAGATTTTTTTTTTTTTAGCCATGTTGGGATGGCTAACACAAATTTTAGCCATGTTTGACAAAAAATATATTTTTAGCCATTTTGGCACCTACAAAGACAAAAATACCCTTACTACCTATTTTTCTTTAAAAAAAAATCAGAAATTGATTTCTGCGCCCAGAAATCAATTTCTAGTTCCAGAAATCCCAAAAATCTCAAAACCAATTTCTGGGACCGGAGATTTATGGTCTCAAAAACCGTTTCTGGGATTTTTGGGATTTCTTCTAGACCAGAAACGATTTCTAGGACCCTAAAAATCATTTTTGGTCCCAAAAATACAAGAAACGATTTCTGACCATAAATCATTTCAGGACCCCAGAAATCATTTATGGTCCAAAAGTCCCAAAAATTCCAAAAACGATTTCTGGGATCGGAAATCGATTTCTGTGATCCAGAAATCGTTTTTGATCACAGAAATCCTATAAATCCCCATAAATCGATTTTTGGTCCTTAAAATGCCAAAAATCTCCGAAATGGTTTTTGGACCCCGAAAATCCCAAAAACGATTTTTGGAATCATTTTGGATCTCAAAATCTCAGAAATGCTTTCTGGTACAAGAAATCGATCCCAGAAATCGGTTCTGGTTCAAATTTTATTTTGTATTATTATATAAGACATTGAATCATATATAAGACATGTTTTTTTTTTTTGACATTGTAGTGTCAAAAATTTTTCAATTGAAAAATATGTAAATTCAACCATCATACATGTATGCTCGACATTAGTCCCTGAGCCCTTAGACAGTTGCCTTCGAAGATCATTGGATCTTTATTTGCGCCGAAGTAATAGGCAGAAGGGCGGGTATTGAAGCCGAGGGATATAGTGAGTGACCTGGAGCGTGATCATGGTATTACGCTCAAATACAGTAAAGCAATAAAGTCTCGTAATGTCGCGTATGAGTTTTGAGGCATATGTTTTGCAGTGTGGTCTCAAACAAGCATAGTTCGTTTATGGATATTTGTTATGCAATCGTGTAGGAACTACTCGAATCTGAGTTTATTTTTTATTTGCAAGCGACGTGTGTGCTTTGGAGCCTTCGTTGTATAGCTCGAGAGTGTCATAGACGATTTTTTTCGTCTGAAGTTCGCGTGTGACCTCATGACAAACTAAAGCTCATTTGTCACAAACAACAATAACAAATCCACAATAAAATGAAGTAGCAATACACACAATCATCTGTTGCTTATACTCTAGTGTTTACATACTCTTGACCAAAAAACTCCCTTTGTACAAGCTAACAAACACACCTAATTCATATCACACACATCTTAACCTATCGTATACAAACGGAGCATAAAAAGCAGTATAATAGGTTACATATCATCACGTGATTTTAGCAAAAACAACACACTTCACTTCTTCTTTTCAACACCTCCAGGAATCCTGCAGAAATCAATCTAGTTTTCAGTTAAAGCAAAAATATAAAGAAAATCAAAGAACTATCTCACAAATGAACGTATCAAAACAATTAAAATCATACTATGATAACAATTAGAAGTATCGTACTTGAGCCTATAGCATCATTAATGCTACCATGATAACAATTGTAATCATAATGTGATAACAACTAAGATATCTTACTTAAGCCTATAGCATCATTAATGCTACCATGATAACAATTAAAATCATACTATGATAACAACTAAAAGTATCAGACTTGAGTGGGAAACATCTAAATAGTTATAGGGGTCCAAAAATAATTATCATTCAGTTTCATAAGGCATATGGTATAGTTATATGATATGAGGGAAAACTGAAAAAGAGTCAATACTTTTTGACATAGAAGTCTTAAAAATGTCATCTTAGTGAAAATGCTTATTATGATGAGCTTGAAAGCGAGCCAAGATTCTCCATATTTCTAGGAACAAGTAAAATCCCTAGTGTAACTAAAGGCTTAAAACTAATCATAAAACTGGAGATCCACTAAAGTTAACACACATGAGCAAATATCAATTGACTTTGACAATGTGGTAAGAAATCTTGCAGTTTTGTTGCTGAATTGTAGAAAACACATTTCCAACAAAATAGAAACAATAAAAACTAAAAAACCAAATATCACAAGAATAGATATATGAACAGATTATTGTATCATCTGCTGGTTATGAACTGTGGGAATATTCCAGATATATACTTAATGAGGCACATAAACATGCACAAAAAGAAAATTAGACAGACATTGCCCCGTATCCGATCAAGCAAGCAAAGTGTTGTGTACTAGAGCACTGAGCTGTATCAACAACGACGGAAGCTTGCATATGCAGACCATTCTGAATTAGGTGCTCCTGAACATCACCCACAGCTAGAAGTATCGAAATGGCTAGTCGTGTTGCCTCATGATGAAAGCAACGATTATTAATCAAGATGCATATCCAACCATACAGATGTGTTTATGAAGTTTTAGTTCTCTTATCTCCTTATATAGTATTATCCTATTTATGTTTAATTTGCACCTATTTATGTTTAATTTGCAGCAATAAGCTTGCGTAACCATTGTTTCGCTTTTTTCTGTTTTCTTTTTGGGGGGTTTCCAGTCATGCAAGTTATTACTTCTTATAGCTCATTTAAGTTATGATACTAAAAAAAAAAAGAGCAAAAGTATAAGAAAAAGATAGTATCTAATTGATTATAGATTACAAACTGGGGTCTTTGAATGACAATTCAAATTTGGGAAAAGAATAAAGAGCATAGAAAGCAAAAAGGATCTTACCATATCATCAGACCTGTCTGAGAGAACAAGAAGCTGAGAACCATTTCTAACAGCTTCATGGGCAGCTTCACAAAGCTTGTAAAGTAGATAGTATTAGCATCATATAAAACATCTTATTAACAACTACATTCAATGTAGAGTAGATAGTATTAACATCATATAAAACAACCTAGTACAGAAAAACAAATGAAAAGGCTTTGTAGATAAGAAACTGAATGTGTTAAGACTGAAAACCTAATCAAAACCTAATTCAATACCTCCTCATGAATTTCCACAAAAAAAACACCGTCAATACTATTAGTGAAGAAAAAAGAAGATAAAAAATCCTAATCAAGCCCTAAACTAAAGAACCGCACCTTGAGGAACTTTGGCTTTGAGAGTCGAACAACTCAAGGTAGGTGAAGTGGAGGCCCGACCGCCTTGTACGAAGTGAACTCAGAAAGCCGGCTCGGTCGGTGGTGCGGTGGAGCAGCGATTGCATTGGGTGAGGAGAGGAGCAGCGCTGCGCCGGGTGAGGAGGGAAGGAGCACAGCGTCGGGTTAACGGCGAGAAAATTCGCCGGAGAGGAGTGTACGGTCGTAGATGAATTTTAGTGAAGATAAAGTGCAGAGCGGGGGTTGAAATTTTTTAAAGATTGAAATGAAATAAATTGAATTAGGGGAACACAAATTGTATAAAGGTAAAATTGAGTTAAGGGTAATGCCGTAATAACACATGCTAAAATGGCTAAAAATAATATTTTTTACAAAAGATGGCCAAAATGTGTTTTGTAAATTTTTATGGTCATATAATGGTATTTTAACACTATTACCATATATTGTAGGCTCCCACGACACAAAAAAAAATGGCACCATTTTTATCTTCCTTATCGACAAAGACCCCAAAGTGATGTTGTATGTATCCAGTGCTACTACCTTGTGCCTTGGCACACCTAGCAAGGTGTGCTAAGGCTGTTTAAAATGAACATGTTACTTTATAAAATGAACATATGTAAACATGTTTACACATGTTCATTTTATAAAGTAACATGTTCATTTTTAGAAAACTTTGGCACACCTTGCTAGGTGTGCCAGGGCACACCTAAGTATTTGCGGTATGTATCACACTTATATTTTTTAATATATAACAATAGTGTATAAAACGGAATTGTACTATTATTTTATACAACATTGATAAATCTAATATAAAGCATTTTCAATATATCCTCACAATAATTTTACCTACACACACCCAACAAAGAAAAGCCTAAAAACTAATAAAAATTATAAAAAAATTCGCATCCCAATCATAAGAAAACACTTGTACCAAACATGACGGCCAAGGACTGCGGCCACCACGACCGCCGGAGGCACCGCCACCGTATCCTCGCCGGCGTCCTCACGCTGACAGCCACCGCCCTGGCCGTCCTTCTCGCATGGGTCATCCTCCGCCCATCCAAACCCCACTTTGTCCTCCTGGACATCGCACTCCGCGTCTTCAACCTATCGGCGTCCAGCGATCTCCTCACGGCCAGCCTCCAGGTCACCCTCTCCGCCCGGAATCCCAACGGTCGGGTCAGAATATATTATGATCGGGTCGACGCTTACGCGGCCTACCGGAGTCAGCAGGTCACGGTGGTGGTGCGGCTGCCGCGGTCTTACCAGGGGCATGGGGACACCACGCTGTGGTCGCCGCTCCTGTACGGAGCGTGTAACAGCCCAGTCAACCCGTAGTAGGATATTGCCCGCTTTGGGTATACACCAGATCATTCCCTCACGGTTTTCCCGTTGGGAGCTAGCTCACCAAAACGCGTCCTGTTAGTGAAGGTATCCAGAGCCACTTATAAGGCATGCTTCGTTCTCCTTCAAAACCGATGTGGGATATCTGAATTATAAGTGGCTCTGGATACCTTCACTAGCAGGATGCATTTTGGTGAGCTAGCTCCCAAAGGCAAAACCGTGAGGGAATGATCTGGTGTATACCCAAAGCGGACAATATCCTACTACGGGTTGGCTGGGCTTTTACAGTGGTATCAGAGCCACTACCCGAATCGATGTGCCAGCGAGGATGCTGGGCCCTCCAAGGGGGGTGGATTCAGATATCCCACATCGGTTGTGAAAAAGAAAGAAGCATGCCTTATAAGTGGTTGTGGATACCTTCACTAGTAGGACGAGTTTTGGTGAGCTAGCTCCCAAAGGCAAAACCGTGAGGGAATGATCTGGTGTATACCCAAAGAGGACAATATCCTACTACGGGTTGACTGGGCTGTTACAGGGCGGACATGCCGCTTGCGCCATATCTCGCGGCGGAGCTCCGGAGGGACGAGGCGGCGGCGTTGGACGTGCGTGTGGACGGCCGGCTGAGGTGGAAGGTCGGGGCCTTTGTGTCTGGGAGGTACCACCTCCACGTCAATTGTCCCGTCAATATTAATTTTCAGATTGGTAATAAAAATTTTGATCAAAATAATAATGACAAGAAGAATAGTAGTAATGGCGTGGTTGTTGGGTCGGGGAAGAAGAAGAAGTATCAGCTGATTATGGACTGTCACGTTGACGTTTGAACTTCTAATGGTGTTTTATTTTTTCCTGTTATCGTCTTTCACATTTTCTGTAATGCCATGATTGGTATATAGGAATGGAGCATGAATGGAATGATCATTCCTTAATTGATTCTTATTCCTATACTTGGTATGTTTTGCTGTTAAGGAATGGTCATTACCTTGGAAACACCATTCCCATAATTATGGGTTTATTCATTCATCTCATAACCCATGGGCTTATTCATTCCAAATTTATTGGGAATGAATTTATTATTTCCATTTAATAAAATTACCCAAATTAAAGAACCCTTCATCTTCTTTTTATGTTCTTCTATATAACTTCTCAAACACAAAATCGATGAAAAATTGCCCTATCCCCACCGACTTTCATCACTACTCAGGTACAAATTTTGAATTTTAGACCTCGACATCATTATCCCGAATTTCTTTTTTTTTTCTTTTTTCGTCTCTAGTTTATTAAATAAAATATTAGTGTAAGTAGGCCTTGCAAATTGATTTTTTGATTGTATTTTTTTTTTATTTTTCTGTTTAATTTTGTGAATAGACCTCAACATCATTATACCTAGTTAGCTACACAATTTATAATTTTGAAAGCATATCTCTTTTTAGTTTTTTCATGTTCTCAAGGAAGATGAAAACAAAACAATAAATTTTGTAGCATAAAACTAAATGAAAAATTAAAGATGAATAAACAAAACAACTTAAGTGATTGCTTTGGTTCGTATAATTTGTCAAAACCTATGTAATGTGCTTCAGTGATTGTGTATATGGGCCCTTGACATGTTTACAGTTGTGTTCCATTGATTAATATGATATGTTGCTTTTCTTTTTAATTGCAATTGCAATTTGATGCTGATAAGTATTTTTTAATTATAATTGCAGTTATGGCAAGACTAGGATTAACAAGAAAATTGAAAAGGAGAAATAAATGTATAGCAGGTTTGTTATTTTGGACAACCATAATGCAACTAATAAATTATTTGGATAATCGTTCTTGATCAGGTGAAATATTATTACAATCATGCTATTTTGAAACCCGTTTATCAATATGATTTTTATGAAAGAAGAAATTATATTCAAAAAATAATATATACAAGTGATATTGCGTGCAAGAATGTAACAAGAATGAATAGACAAACTTTTCATCGTTTATGTTTCAGACTTGAAGCAACTAGAATGGTATTTTTAATAAAAAATATGTTAGTCGATGAACAAGTTGCCATCACATTACATATTTTGGCACATCACCAAAAACAAAGGGTTATAAATGCAAACTTTGGGCGTTCTGGGGAGACATAAGTCGGCTCTTTCGACAAGTGATAAATGCTATTATAAAAATTCAAGATCAACTACTTAAGAAACCTGAGGCTGTTCCAGATGATTCTACTGGTGGAAAATGGAAATGGTTCAAGGTATGTTATTTAGTCTATAGATAAAAATATAATAATGTAAATCATCGTGTTTATTCTAGCTTTATTATAATAGTGGTGTTTAGGTGCTCTAGATGGCACTCATATCAAGGTTCGAGTGCCTGCACAAAACAAACCTAGATACTGCACGCGTAAAAATGAAATTGCTACAAATGTATTGGGGGTATGCTCCCAAGATATGCAATTCATCTACGTGTTACCTGGGTGAGAAGGTTCAACAGCCGATGGTAGAGT
>CACSLK010034108.1:9119117-9129294 GCA_902706635.1 Striga hermonthica | reverse complement strand
GACGAAGAGATCGCCGTCGAGATCGCTGCCAGCCGCCGCCGCACGCGCCGCCACGCGCCGCCGGAAGGGAGCAGCTGTCGGAGCTTACTCGCGCGCGTGAGAGCGCGTGGATCGTCCGATTAACGATCGGTCAACGCCGTTGACTTCACCGTGACGTCAGCTTTCTGGATTGGTCAAGTTTGTTCGATTCCGAGAAGATTTGATTTGCGGTCAACTATTCGGGCCAGCCAGATCTACATAAATTTTAAGCAGTAAGTTTTCTTCATCAAACCTTTAGATCCGCTGCGCATAGGTTTATGTTGAATGTTTGTCCGTGATTTGTGCATATCGAGATCCTCATATGTCCCAACACTTCTCCCGTCCACTTTTCGGATGTCGATCTTCTGAAGAAAATCGTGCCTAGCTCGCGAAAACGCAAAGAGCCCAGCGGAGTAGAGAACATGTCACAAGTACGGACACCGAGCAAGACGATACCTCATCCATTCGACAACTCCCAGCTTTCGCCACCCATCATGATCCATTGGCGCAATCCGCTTACCTTCTCTCCATCTTCCCAGGTAATGAGTCCGACAGCTGCGGAGGAGATAGCAAGAAGCGGGCTGAATTTTGCATGAAGCACCTTGCCGAGGTAGATACGTCTCTTACCACTCATCATTGCTATATCGTCGCCCATATAACAAAATTATTCTCCCGATGTGCAGCTTAACTCCGGTCTCGTCGGCTACCTTCACGAGGCCATTACGGGGGAAGCTCCATCCGCAACTGAGCATCGCAAGGTGAAAGCAGCTTTTGATGCCGAGACAATTAAAAACAAAAAGCTGGAGACCGAGCTTAAAGCGGCTAAGGGGATGATCGTATCATTGGAGCTGGCTGCTGTCCGCCATCAACAAGAGCTTGTCATTCTCCAATTGAAAATCGAAACGGTCGTGCAAGAAGCGGCGACTAAAGAAGCTGCGGCTAAGCAAGAGACCCTTAATGCCCTCCTCACCTCACCCGACGGAGCTCGGTTTCTTGAGGTGTACCGGGAGGAATGCTCGACCTTTACCATGACTCAATGTCGTTCCTGGCCCAACTCAAGCCGGCTGCACTGCAATATCTGTTCATCGGGGCTACTTGAGCTCTCGAGCAAGCCCGAGCGACGGGTAAGTTAGACGGCTATGATGAGACCGAGTTGATCCGAAAGCTTCCCGATCCGGAGGGTTGGGCCGGGGACTCTAGCCTCCCACTCACGTACCTCTGGTGGGATCCGGTCCTCGAGAAAACTATCCAAATTCTCGAGGAAGAGCGAAAAACGGCAGATGCTAAAGCCAAAGGTGGAGAAGGGACAGAGATGGACACATAGGTCGTCCATACCGAACCTAATATCGAGCATATCAATCAGCTGATGGAAAATATCCAATCCGAGGAGAATACTACGCCTTAGCAGATCGAACAGGATACCCTTGATAACCAAGGCGTTTCCTTTTAGATGGTTGTGCCTTAGGCTTTTGTGATGATCGTGGTTGTAACTTGCTATCCCAACTCTACTTCTGCCAAATTAATGGCGGCTTTATTTATCCTTTGGTATGATGCTAGGTTATGAATAATGATTTTATGCGGTCGGTCTGTTGACATATCTTTTTGTAATAGTATTGGTAATTTATGTTGGGGTTGTAACCCTCATGATGGCAATATACAATTAGCCCGCCTTATGTTAAGTTTTTTTTAATCACGTGTCGCATGTCATACATGGATCCCAAATATACCTGCATGTCTAATACCATGAGTGGCCTGCTCGGTCTATAAGCGAGATCGAACAACCATCCCCTGAGTAATCCGCGCAGTCTATGAACTAAACCGAGCCACGCTCCCTACGCACCAACAAGCAAAACCGAACAACCTCTGAGTGTTAACATAAAGCGCGATTAGTTTTAATACTCGCGAACAAAAAGAAAACAAGCAAACATCCATGAACATTTCCACGCGCAGGACCTAAAGGAACCGAGCAAATATCCATGAACATTGCCCCACTCGGGACCTAAGAAAAACCGAGCCACCTCTTCATAGCAACATGCAAGATCCATCAAATATACACAACAAGAAAAGTACTCGGTTATTGAACCCAAACCGAGCAAATAGCCATGAACACACCCTGCTCGGTACATAAGAAAAACCGAGCAAATAGCCATGAACACACCCCGCTCGGTACATAAGAAAAATCGAGCAAATAGCCATGAACACACCCCGCTCGGTACATAAGAAAAACCAAGCTCCGCTGGCAACAGGCAGGACTCATCTAGCACGCTCAATAAACAACCCATTTGGTGGTCTAGAATAACCGAGCGAAGCCCAAGAGTCGCAATGCATGAAAAATCCCCGACATATATATCGAGCAAACATATAAATATCTATATGCTCGGTACATGCATCCGCGGCGAGACCCCACATAGCAGCCTGTTCGGTAAATATCCAAAACCGAGTCAGTAATCCCGAGGTCATCCAATCCAGCTGAATACACATGACGAGCGACCTATTCGGTTGTTAATATAGAACCGAGCACGCGCACAAGTATCGCCATGCGCGCAAAATTCTTGACGATCAACTCTGTTGCTTGTTTACATAAAACCGAGCAAACACCCGATTATCTACATGCTTTTAAAATTCTCAACGAGACCTGTTCGTAGGCATACATGACCGCCGTGCCATCAATCTCATTCAGCTTCAAAGCAATACTGGGTAGAGTAACCTGCTCGATATGTACCTAAAATCGAGACAATAAGCTTCGGTCACCCAATGTGGTCTGGCAACAAAACTAAGCCAATACCGGAACATCATCCTGCTCGTATCGAGACCGTCACAACATTTGAACAACACGTGGGCGTACAAAAACCCCAGACCCGATTCGTCACACCCTTTGAACAGCACCTGAACTCATAAGAGCTCGGTCTTAAGCCGTTACACCCTTTGAACAGCACCCGAACTCACAAGAGCTCGGTCTTAAGCCATTACACCCTTTGAACAGCACCCGAACTCACAAGAGCTCGGTCTTAAGCCGTTACACCCTTTGAACAACACCCGAACTCACAAGAGCTCGGTCTTAAGCCTTTACACCCTTTGAACAACACCCGAACTCACAAGGGCTCGGTCTTAAGCCGTTACACGCAACTTATTACAACTAGCAATTTATACGCAACGCAAGAAGAAAAGTCCATTGGAAATTAGCTTCAAAATGTAACGAGAACCGATCCTAATTAACGTTTATTTAAAAACCCAGATAACAATCCAAAACACAAATCAAGGTGAACTGTCCCTTGTTGCAACGCAAAATAAAAAAAAAAAATCTTTTGAAAAACAACTCGAACTATACCCTTAGCAAATGGGCAAGTCAAATTACCAATATGCCGATACCCGCCTAGCAATAATACCTCATAAGATTAGAAATATTCCAGGGTCTAGGAAAGACCTTACCATCTGGATCTTTTAGCTCATACGTCCCTCCCGCAAACACTTTCTGAATAATGTATGGCCCCTCCCAATTTGGTTCCAATTTACCAACATGTTTCAAAACATCAGCTCTCCTCCAAACAAAATCACCTACCTGGAACTGCCTCTCTTTTACCTTCCTAGCATGGGTTAGGCACATCCTCTGCTTATACTGCATGGTCTTCAACCAGGCTTGGTCTCGTGCTTCATCAACTAGCTCAAGTGCCTCCTTGACTAACTCCTCATTTTCGTTTGGTTCAAAAGTAGCTGTCCTTTGAGAACTAAGGCCATTCTCCACTGGGATCACCGCCTCCATCCCATACACTAGGTGAAAAGGCGTTTCTCCTGTCGTGGATCTTGGCGTGGTTCTGTATGACCAAAGCACAGTGTCAAGCTCATCTACCCATGAGCCGGAAGCTCTGCCAAGCCGAGTCTGCAACCCACACAATATGGTTCTGTTGGCTACTTCCGCCTGCCCATTTGCTTGAGGATGTGCCACCGACGCGAAGTGCTGCTTAATGCCCATCTCTTCACACCAGGCCATTATCTTCTTTCCTCGAAATTGGGGGCCGTTGTCAGAAACTATGACCCGCAGAATACCATACCTGCAACAAACATTAGTGAACATGAACTTTATGACCTTCTCCTCAGTTATCTTGGCCATTGCCTCCGCCTCCACCCATTTACTGAAGTAATCCACAACAACTAACAGGAACTTCCTTTGTCCAGAACCTTGTGGGAAAGGCCCCACTATGTCCATCCCCCACTGAGCAAAAGGTAAAGGTGAACTCATCGGCATGAGCTCTGTCGCGGGGACATGTATGAGTTGCCCGTGTTGTTGGCAATTGATGCACTTCTGGACCAACTCTCTTGCCATAGCTCTCATCGTTGGCCAAAAGTATCCAGCTCTCAGCACCTTGCCCACTAAAGCTCGCGCCTTAACATGGTCTCCACAACAACCTTCGTGAATCTCCCTTAACACATAATCTCCCACCTCTTTGGAAACACACCGCAAATGAGGCCCCAAGTATGACCTCTTATAAAGTACCCCCTCCTGAACAAAGAACCTTAATGCCCACCGGCCCAACTTATCGCCTCGTACGTCCTGCTGCCCCAACTTTGCTCGGTCTAACCAGCTTAAGATAGGACTCCTCCAATCTCCTTTTTCTTCCAACTCTAGCACACCCCCCAAGATACTAGATCCCATCTGCATCAAAGTTATTGAGCGTGACTTGCAGTCCACTAGTGAGGTTGCCATTTTAGACAACAAGTCAGCTCTCTCATTCGCTATCCTCGGTATCTGCACCAGCTGGTACGACTCGAAACTCTTAGCCAATGCTCGTGCCTCCTCTGCATACTTTAACATCCTATCTTCCTTAGCCTCGTACTCTCCCTTCGTCTGCTCAACCACCAACTGGGAATCTGAGTGGATGACAACCTTCTTAGCTCCCGCACCTGCCACCAACTGCATTCCCTTCAACAATGCCTCATACTCTGCCTCATTGTTCGAGGCTCGAAAAGTAAGTTTCACTGCAAACTCGAGCGGCTCACCTCCCGGTGGAAAGATCAGAACCCCGACGCCAGCTCCTAACCTTGTGGAAGACCCATCAACATAGACTTCCCAAACACCTGGCTCTTCTACACACATTGTGCCCTCATGAATAAAGTCTGTCAATGCTTGCGCATTGATAGCCCTTCTCGGCTCGAAACTGACATTATACTCTCCCAATTCCACTGCCCACTTCACCATTCTTCTCGAGGCTAATGGCCTGCCCAATGTTTCCTTTAAAGGGAAGTTAGTCCGCACCATGACCTCATGTGATAGGAAATAAGGCCTCAACTTCCTAGCTGTAACTATAAGAGCTAGGGCCGCTTTCTCTACCTCAGCATACTTCAATTCTGCACCCTGCAACAATCTACTCACATAATAGATGGGCTGCTGCCCCCCTCCTCCTTCCTTCAACAAAACTGAACTAATGGCCACCTTACCAACAGAAAGATATAAGATCAGTACATCCATCGGGTCCGGTTTAGTGAGTAAAGGTAACTCAGCAAGAAATTCCTTGAGTTTAAGAAAGGCCTCTTGTGCCTGCGTAGACCATTGAAAAGGAGCACCCCGCCGGAGAGCTCGAAAGAAAGAAAAACTCCTCTCCGCCGCATGAGCTATGAATCGGCTGAGCCCCGCCAAACGGCCCGTGAGAATCTGCACCTCTTTGATGTTCCTAGGCGGTTGCATCTCAAGCACCGCCCTCACCTTCTCCGGGTTAACTTCTATGCCCCGTTTTGTAACCATGTACCTCAGGAACTTCCCCGACTTCACCCCAAACTCACATTTTGCCGGGTTAAGTTTCATCCTGTACTTCCTTAATGTCTCAAAAGTTTCCTTTAAATCTCCCACATGATCATCTACTCTCCGGCTCTTAACTAACATGTCGTCCACATAGACTTCCATGTTCCTACCCAACTGTGCCGCAAACATCTTGTCCAATAATCTTTGATACGTTGCCCCCGCATTCCACAAACCGAAGGGCATAACTGTATAGCAATAAGTCCCCTTAGATGTAACAAAACTTACACGCTTTTTATCTTCCACCGCCAGGGGTATCTGGTGGTATCCTTATGAGGCTTCCATCATGTTCAGCAACTCACAGCCAGCTGTGGAATCCACCAATTGATCAATGCGCGACAATGGATAATGATCCTTCGGGCATGCTTTGTTGAGATCTCTGAAATCCGTGCACATACGCCACTTATTCTCCACCTTCTTCACCATGACTTGGTTCGAGAGCCACTCCGGGAATTGGATAGGCTGGATGTGCCTAGCTTGCAACATCTTCTCCACTTTCTTCTCAACCACTGCGTCCAATTCTGCTCCAAAGTGCCTCCTTTTCTGCTTGACGGGCCTCATCCTAGTATCAATATTCAACCTGTGCTCTACCACCCTGGGATCGATGCCCACCAACTCCCCTGGGGTGAAAGCAAAAATGTCGACATATTCTATGAGTAATGCCACCAACTGCACCTTAATGTGCTCTCCCAGCTCCATCCCCATCTTGGTTACCTTCTCTGCCTCCCCCTCCACCAGGGTTATCTCCATTAGCTCGTCCTGCGGAACCATCTCAGTTCTGGCCTCCTTCCCCCTACTCAAACTCTCCTCCCTGACTTTGCTCGAGCTCTCCTCCCTATTCTTCCTTTTATGACCCGCCTTCAACACCGTTTGGTAGCAGGTCCTAGCCAGTCGCTGATCCCCCGTAACTTCACCCACCAATTCGCCCACCGGGAACTTCATCTTCATACAGTAGGTTGACACTGCTGCCTGAAACAAGTTCAAGCTCGGTCATCCCAAAATAACATCAAGCCGACTCCGCCTCAACCACCACAAATCGCACCATCTTCACTTTCCTCAAAGGCAGAGCCCACAATGCCATTAGCAATTGCACCTCCCCAAGGGGCACCACCTCCGCCCCGCTGAAACCAAACAATGATGTCTTGATTGGGGTAATCTCGATACCCAAGTCCATCTGCTGAAAGCATTTATAGAACATGATATCCACAGAGCTACCCGTATCCACAAGAACTCTCTCCACATCATAACTTGCAATCTCTATCGTCACCACCAAAGCATCATTATGGGGTATCAGCACTCCACGAGAATCCCCTGCGCCAAACCTTAACTCCGGCATTGTGTGGTTATGCTGGACCACCATCACACTCTCCCAGTCCGCCCTTAAGTTAGCTCGCCGAGCTCCATTTGAATCCCCATCTGTGGGGCCCCCCATCTATCATGTGAATCACTAACCTTTTAGGAGGCCTCTCCCCTTGCTCCTCTTGCTTCCTCTTCCTTTCCCCCCCATCTGTGTCATTCCTTTTCTCACTATCTTGTACCAAATATTCTTTCAAATGTCCAGCCCTTATTAGCCTTTCGATTTCACCCTTGAGCTCTTTACAGTTATTCACCCAATGCTCGTAGTCATGATGATACCTGCAATAAGGGTCGCCCTTTACTGGCACTCTGCCTGACTTCTTGGGTAGGGGTTGAGGCTTCCCCAATAACTTAGTCTCCCCCCTCCTTTCCAACATCTCAAATACCTACCCTCTGGGTGACGTCAAGGGAGTGTAATGCTCATATTTGAACCCCAGGCGCCCCCTGTCATCACCCCTATGTTCCCTATTTCCTCACCTCCTCTCATCCTGTTTGTGTTTTTCCTCCGGCCTCTTCCCCCTAGCGCGCTCTTGCGCCAAGAAATTCGCCTCAGTTTCCTCCATATTCATATATTTAGTACATCTCTCTAATAGCTCGTCATAAGGCCTAGCAGGCTTCTTGGCTAAGGAGTTCCTGCAATGACCTGCCTTCAACCCTCGCGTGAGTCCTGCTGCCTTAATCTCCTCCGTAGCTGTAGGCACCTCCAAACATGCCCGCGTGAACCTGACCACATATTCTCTAAGAGACTCATTCTCTCGCTGTTGGACATTCATCAGTGACATATGCGTCTTTTCGTGATTCCGTGTGCTGGAGAATTAATTAATAAACAATGTGCTAAACGCATCAAAACTGTAGACAGATCTCGCCGGCAATTGATGGAACCAATCCTGAGCGGAGCCTTTCAAGGTAGTCAAAAAGGCCCTATAACAAACACCATCATTGTATCAATGTAAAACAGCCACATTTTTAAAACTCCTCAAATGTCTGGCTGGGTCGGAGGACCCGTCATAATAGATGCTTGGCTCTCTGAAGTTCTGAGGCAAATCGGCACCCAAACATCATCCGTAAATGGGTGACCTTACATCCTGGGCTCCCGCCTACCCTCCACCCTAGCTTCGAGTTGCTTGATCTGGTTCGCCATCTGTTCCAAAATCACGTCTCTAGGCGGCCTATGGACCATCGGTGACATCACCGACCTCTCCTCTGGCTCCTCCCTCCGATGACTAACACCTCTGAGCAACCTCGCCGTCGTCGGAATATGCTGGCCTACCCCTCCAGTGTGCATTCATCCCGGTTGCCCCATCACCGGCTCTGGTTGTTCCCTCACCGAAGCTGACCTTTCCACCAACACAACTGCCCTCTCCAACGCAGCGGGCCCCTCCATTGCCACACCTGGTCTCTCCGTTATCACAGCTGGTCTCTCCGCTATCACAGCTGGTCTCTCCACCATCGCGACTTGAGTGCGCGTCTCCAAAGCCTTGGTGACCGCCTCCGCAATGAGACGATCTAGTTCCGCTCTGGTCAACCGCGTCTCAGGCGCACCTCCCCCCTGTGCAACTCCTGAGCCGGGCGACTGTACCCCCACCTCTTGGTTCTGCCCTTGGTTTGTTACTCCCTGCTCTGGCTCCGGTGGCGGGGTCTGGTTTCCCACTGGCAACGCCGTTCGAGTGCCAACCTACGAGTTCTCTCCCGCACTCCATCCAACCGGCGGTCCCCCTCCGTAAGGCGTCTGCACCACCCATGCCTCCTTCAAACTCGCACCCAAGTTCCTTCTCAACTGCTCGTCTCCGCTCATCTTAATATCTGAGTAGTCCCACAGACAGCGCCAATTGTTAACGCTTCCACGTCCCAACCCGATTCTCTTCCGGTTCAAGCACTCAAAGACCTGCAATAACGCCGGGAAGTGGTCCCGGCGGTAAACCTCCGACGCTCAAGTCAGTAAGGAGTAGAAGAGTATGAGAAAGTCGTATGTAATTGTAAATAGGGTTAGGGTTTTGTAGAATGTGTTCCCCTTACCATCTTCTCGAGTCATCCATTTATACCTGATTTGTTAGCTTCTACATCACGCTTGCTCTCTCCATCATCCGATAGATCTTGTCTTCTCTCATCCTTAATCTACACGTGTCCCTTACGCTCTCATACTACCCGCTCAGCCCCATCCTCTCCTGGGCCATATCACTTAAGTTCTTACATGGGCCAAGCAGATGATGCTTCAACCGAAATGGGCCGAACAGCTTATATTCATAAAGGGCTGAGCAATCCCTACTTAGTGGGATTACTTTGTGAATTATTGATGAAACTGGGCCTCTAAAATCCTCCTCGAACAGGACCACCTTACAAAAGACCGAACTGTTATAAAATTGAGTCGTGTATCTGCCAGGTGAACCACGTCACTCTTGTATGCCATATCAGTGTACATTGTTCCATTTTCCAGTTATATGAACCTTAACTACAAAAATACGGACCGGTGAAAATTAATGGTTACACTAGAGTTAGTTTAGTTAAGACATGCAAAGTCCAAGTGCCTGCATATATATATATATATAGGTAAGGGATCATATGAGAATAAAACTTGGTGAAAGAAATAAGAATGAATATTAACCACAAGATCCATCAATTTAATGGTCTTGATCAAGTCATATTCTGGTCAATCATTAATGGCAGTATGGTAAATAAACACACATTGTGGTCAAATATAGGTATTTGACCAATTATTAAGGGTATGTTAGTAATTGTAAATCAATTCATCTCATAAAGTGGGACCCACCACAAACCACCCACATTTATCTCACCTTCTCTCTCACACACGCAACAACACCTACATCTCACACGTACACACACACCTGCTCACACACACACACACACACACACACACACAAAGAGAGAGAGAGAATTGCACAGACTTTGGCCATGAAAGAGACTCGTCGTGGCGACGATGGATGCGAGGCGACGTGGCGGCGGGCGGAGGCGAGATGACACTGCAATGGAAAGAGTATAGATGACGGTCGCGGC
>CACSLK010034108.1:9103363-9115233 GCA_902706635.1 Striga hermonthica | reverse complement strand
CTGACCTAAAGCTTTTTAATGAATCCCTTATTCTGAAACAACTCTGGAGAGTGTTTACTAAACCCCATCTATTAGTGAGCAAAATTCTCAGGGACAGGTACTTTTCAAATTGCTCAATGCTGGATTGCAAACCACCCAAGAACAGCTCTTAGATATGGAGGAGCTGGATGTCTGTGTTGCCTCAATTTAAACAAGGTCTCATCATCATAATCAGAGATGGCAAGAGTACAAAAATTTGGGACCATCCTTGGGTCCCAACCCTCCCAGACAAAAAGCCAGCAAAGAAAGAACACCAGAGCAGCAGCCTCACTTGGGTCTGGGAACTGATGCTACCAGGACAAAAAGTCTGGAATGAGGCTCTAATCAGACAGACTTTCACACCTACTGAAAGTGAAGCAATTCTGAGCATTACTACAATAAACAAGGAGCTGAAGGATAGTTTTTCTTGGAGTATGAATAAGAATGGGAATTTTTCTGTTGCTTCCTCTTATGAATTTCTTGCAAAAAATAAACTACATGACTTGGACCTGCCTGAAACTAGTTCACAATCTGCCTGGATTACCAAAGTGAGGAACATCAGCTGGAAGCTAAAAATAAAGAAAAAAATAAGACATTTCATCTGGAAATGCTTTTCTGGGATTCTTCCTTCCAGTGACAATATTTGCAAGAGAGGTTTAAAGGTGGATCCCATGTGCCAAGTCTGTGGGGAGAGTGAGGAATCAACAGAGCATATAATGTTCAACTGCTCAAGAGCAAAGCATGTTTGGAAGCTAGCCCCAGTGCAATGGACAAATCTGCATGGAGACATTAATTGTTTCAAAGACTGGTGGAGGGAAATATGCCTTATGCATGAGGCTAAGGAAGCTGAGGAAAGAATCCAATTAACCACCTATATACTTTGGTGGTTGTGGAAAGCAAGGAATTTATGGGTCTTTGAAAGAAGTTGGTTGCAGGAGAAGATCATTGTGGATTGTGCTCTCTCAGATTGGTTAGAATTCTCTAATATAGGTCCTTAGGTGCTTTCTTTTTGTTTTGAGTCCTTTGCCCTTTCTGTAATTTGTTTCACTGGCTAGGCATGTATGTGCAGTGGCTAGTTAGCATTTTTTAGTCTAGTGGATCTCTAAGGGCCTCAGTACTCTGTACTGCCCATTAGCTTGACCACTGGAACTGTTTCTGCTAGGCCCTCATTATTAAGGGCCTCTCATTCCTACTTTATTTCTGTTTCTGGGTTGTATTTTGTTTCCAGGTGGTTGTCAGTGTGTTTGTAATAGGCTTGTAGATGAACTATGTATTTCTTTTGTTGCTTAATAATATTCTTCGTTGTGGAAAAAAAAAAAAGAAAAAAAAGTTAAAATTATACCATTATTAAGGATAATAGGGACATTTAATCACACTCCAACCACTACATTAATGGGCCCACCCCTATAACCTGTTACCGTTCCCAAAACAACTATGTCACCCACCTTTTCTCTCTCTCTCTCTCTCTCTCTCTCTCTCTCTCTCTCTCTCTCTCTCTCTCACGTGCTCCCTCTCTCACACACACACAAAATTCACGGGAGGACACACACAGAGAGATGCACTCCAGTCGCCGACAACCAACAGAGCTCCGCTCACCTGTCGCCTTCCCGTCGCGTAGTCCGCCGCACACAGCCCTTAGCCACCATCCGTCACTTCCGACAGACACCTCACGCCGGCGCAACATCACGACGGCCACAGCCTCGCCCAGTCCCTCTGCCCACAACCACCGCCCGTCCTGCCATCGCCGCAAACTCTCCGCCGTCACTGTTTGACGAGGATGATGCACCGGCGACCGTCTCCTCCTTCTCCGCAGCCACACCCGTCTATCCCGACGCCTGTTCCAACGTCATCTCCTCCTTCCCCGCAGCCACATCTGCCGTCTCTGCGTTACCCGCCTTACCCCCAGCCACAGGCGTAGGAAATATGTTAACAGAGAAAAAAAATTGAATTGGGAAAGATTGGATTTGAATATGGGGGTCATATTTTTGAAAATTAGAAATTTTGAAGGGGCCAATTTGAAAATTAAGAAATTATAACTATATTAAAATTCAGTTCACGGGCTAAATATGTAAATTAATAAAAGTCGACAAATTTTTTTTATATATCAGTTGAATTTTCGATTCTATTATATTAGTGACTATATTATTGCACATTAATGTTAGATCGATTGCATATTAATGCGTTTGTGAATGCACATTAGCACACAAGTGTGCGTGTTCACTTATATTGGAAATTTTATTACTTTATTTCGTTTCGACTTTATTATGAAAATAAGTCAATTATTTAAAATTTAAAAATGAAATAATAAAATTGACCGAATTATATAATTTGTTTTTTATTATATATTCCATCTATATATATTATTTTTTAGCGAAAAATAATATAAAGTGTTACAAAAGTGTATAAAAAAAACTAAACATATTTTTTGTTGTATATATAAATTGATTATGCACAATAAAAAATGTCGTCTCAATAAACTGCACAATAATGATAGACTAATTGCACATTAACGTTAGGCTAATTGCACATTAATGTCTACAATAATGCACATTATCGTCTACAGTATTCCTATTATATATATGTTTGACTAAAAATAATATATAATTATAATATAAATTTATTGTGTTAATTTTCTACACATCACCCAAATAAATGGGCCCACGACATATGACTACACGTTTTATTCACGGTCACTTTACAATATAACACGTTGTACTTTATCACGAATATCAGATTGTACATTATATATCGAAGTCGGGCTCAAATATTTTCAACCAAAAATAATACAAAAATATCAAATCAATCATTTGTTTTGCTCGAAATTAGTATTTGTTGGGAAAAACGTAAAAAAATGGATACGATAATAGTGCACAATAATGTTATACGGATTGCATATTAATGACTATCAGGTTGCACAATAATGATTAACAGATTGCACCTTAGCATCTCAAATCGACCGAACTAATTTTTATATATGTGCTCTATTTTAATTTGTTTAGGGTCAAATGTTAGATGAGTTCAATTTTATCAAAAGTTTGACTCGATTATTTCTAATTCACTTTCGGGCGGTCGGTTCGAACCATCAACTGATGAATAATAGTAAGTTGAGCGATGACATTTTAGTAAATTTTGGTAAATTTAAGAACCAATTGCAATGACTGATAAACATCTCAGTAATTTTGTTAAAATAATAAAACTAATAAATTAATGTGCATTTCTTATACAAGATCGTGCAAATTCATTATCATTATTGTGCATTTAATATATTTATTATAACTTATAGATTTGCATTTAATACAGTTGCTATAAATTATAATGAATTGTCATTTAATTCAAATTATACAATTGCAATTAAGTCCTTGGACTTAATCAAATTCTCACATGGAGGCCCATACCAATGAAAAAAAAAATCCGGCAGCCTCCATCGCAGTTTTTTTTTTTCCTGCAAAGTCGTCGCCGCATGCTTCTCCATGTAGACCGATTAAAAGCCGTCGGAGAACGTCCCCGAGGCGGACAAGGTCCTGACGTCTCAAAAACTCAAAATTGCATATGAATAGGGCGATGGAGTGTGAAGGGTGGCTAAAGGCGACGGCGGCGGCGTTCTCAACGAGAGTTTTCTCGTATGCAACAGCATCTTCTATGTTATGACGAGGACGAGCTTATCAGTGCCTCCTATGTGGCGGTTGTTTCCAGCGAGAGCCACTGTAGCCGGTGGATATCCGGCGGCGGGGGCGGCTGCGCTGTCGTATCCGGCGATGGCAGCATCGATGGGACCGGCGGTCTGGTCTGTTTCAGCGGCCGACGGGGCATCGAATGAGGACGGCCGGCGGCTTCTGGTTGAATTCCGCCGTGTGTGTGTGAAGTGCGTGAGTGTGTGCGTGTTAGAGCATCTCCAATGGATGATTGTCCATTTTGGGTTGTATGGCATGGAGAATGGAAGTTAAAAAATTATGTCTCCAATGATAAATGTTAATTGTGATTTCATTTGTGATATGTTGAATTTTAATTGGTTGAAGAAGATATATAAATTAAATAAATATTCTAATATACAAAAGAAGTTGTCTAGAAAGGCTTCTACATCTAGAAAGCCTTCTAGAATTTTTTCAAGCCACATAAGATTAATTGTGACATGTGGCAACAAAATAGAGAAAGAGAAAGACCATTGGAGAAGCTCTTACTGTGTATGTTCAGTGTGAGAGATTGTGTGTGAGAGATAAGTATATTAGTGAGTTATTAGTGGGGCCCACTATAATGGGTGGATGATGAGTTCACATTGTGTAATGTTTATTTTGCCCTTACTTAGTGGCCACATGTAAATTTTTGACCATACTATATACGTTTAATTACAAGAATGCCATAACATATTTGATTGTCATTAATAACATTTGACCTGATCATGACCATTGATTTGAGAGATTCAATGGTATAGATTTGTTCTTATTTCTTTCCCTATCTACCATTCTCACATGATCATAACTCTATATATATATATATAGAGAAAGGATCATATGAGAATGACTCCCAATGAAAGAAATAAGAATAAACTTGGACAGTAGTGCTATGGAGCCAATGGTTGGCTCCTTTATGGAGCCAACCACCAATCAAACATCTCCACATGGGGATGTCCCACATTAAATTAATGTGGGACATCCCCATGTGGAGATGTTTGATTGGTGGTTGGCTCCATAAGGGAGCCAACCATTGGCTCCATAGCATTATTGTAAACTTGGATCATTGGATTTCCCACACCAATGGTCATGATGAAATCAAAATTGATTAAAAATAGTCAAATACGTAGTGGCATAATTGTAAATAATATAACATTATGTAACCATCTCAGGGCAAATATGTAATTGCAGCTACCACCCACTCAGTGGGCCCCATCAATCACAACACAATCTCCCACACGTTATTTCTCAAATCACACACACAAACGTTTAACACAGGCGTGCGATCGTCGGCCACCAAACTCGCCGCCCGCCGCCGGCTTGCCACTAGCCCCGACGCCGCCGCGTGCCCTGCCGGTCCAGTGGATACCGCCACAGTCACAACCACCTCGTCAATCGGTGTCCCCAACCTTCGGCGACCTCCCTGACGCCAGCCCGACCACCTGGACGCAGCTGCCACCGCCGCCACCGTCATTCTGACCTCACCGTCGACAGAATATGTCGTTGCCCACGCGTCGTTCGACCTCTTATCAACCACCCGTCTTCTCCCCCACCTAATCGAAATGCCGATCAATTGACCGTGCACCTGAAACCCTAACCCACAAATTCATTCATTTGTTAATCCAAATCAGATCGGAGACGGTACGAGGCTGCAGACGGCCGCCGTCGGGCTATGTCGCGTTGGAGAGCAGCTACAGAGGGATTAGGTGAAAGTTCTGCAAAAAAAATGAGAAACGTGATGTTTGGGACTGATTGTGGGGAATTCAATAAGTTTCAAGGGCTTGACTGCAATTTTTGAAATTTCAATATATTACAATTTGGTATTAGGGGTAAATTTGTAATTAACGAAAACATAATTAACATTTAATACTTCCATCTTTTATTTAGTTAGAAAACAAGATGATACTACTGTATAAAAAATATAAAAAAAATAATAACAATTTTTTATATAGATTTGACGTTGCAAATTTGATTATTTAAATATAAAAAACGAGATCGAAATACTCGAGTTTTTAAAAGTGAAAATGTTAATAATCGAACTGAAATATGTAATTTTGAACCAAAAAATTAATCCGTTCGATCTTATTCGATATAGTGCACTCGTATAAGCGTTAATGTGCAATTCATATAGCTTTAATGTGCACTAGCATCACATAAAAATATAAGCAAAAAAACAACAGTGTTTTCATATAGGTCATGCTTATTTCGTTTATTTTTAAAAAATAAAGCCGACACCAAACTAAAATAAACATGGTTTTAAAATTAAAAACTAAATAATAGAACCAAAATATAAAATTTCGAATAAAAATTTTTGATTCGATTGATTTCGGTGCAGTCAGATAGTCATTAATGTGCAATTAATCAAACACTATTGTGCACGAACATTGAAGACAGTTTTAATGTTTTATTCCAATTCAAATTAAAATCGAATTGAAATAATCAATCAATTCGAGTGATTAACAAGATTATCCTTAATAATAAAATTAATTTTTTATTTACTTCAGAAAAAATATATTTAGTACTATTAATATCTACATTTAAGATTTTATATTATTTGGTTAGACATAAACATTTTTTTTATATTGTTCAGCCAGTTTGATTATTTTGGTTATTTAAAAAAAAATAAAGTCGACATCGAATTGTATAATTGATATTTTAAAAATAAAAATAGATAATCAAGACGAATAAGATTTCCAATCATAAATTTTAGTTCAATTAGTTTAGGTCACCAATTTGTTATGTTAAAGTGCAATGTCAGAGTCGCAAAAGTGCAACATGCCCTAGATAAAGTGCAATATGTGTAAATAGTCGTGATAAAGTGCATCGTGTAGTTTTGTAAAGTGTAATGTGTTGCTTTATAAAGTTCAACGTGTTGATTTATTAAGTGAAATACTATAATTTCAGTACGTTACCATGCTTGTGTTTTGTGTGGATAAATGATGTAATTGAGGTTAAAGTATCACGTATATTTGTTTCTTAGATTTATGTTGTGTGGTATTTTGGAGAGATGTATTGACGTTAATTGTGGAACATGTTGATAAAGTGCAATATGTTGTTTTATAAAGTGCAACATGTTGATATATAAAGTGCACTATTTTATATGAGCACATATAAAGTAAGTGCTTTTCAAAACTAGATTTAGTAGATATAATTGTACATCAATTAATCTAAATAATTGAAATAATTTATTATTTTTTAATAATAAAGTATATTTATTATTGTAATATTTTTTGTATATTAAAATCTATCAATTTTTATCAAAATTTTTATATTATAGAAAATATATTTAATATTTATGATTTTATTATTTCATAAGTTAAATTATTGCTCGTAGAAAAACAATAATATGTACTCGTAGCCATTCGATCAGTCAAGTGAATTAATATAAACATTCGAATGAACATATATATTATTTAATAATTTATATTATTTTGGTTTAAAATACCAAATATATATATAATAAACATTTTTTATATAGCTTCATTTGTTCGAATAATTTAAAATAAATAATGGATTCATTTACATAGCCTCATTACAGAAAAAAACAACTCATTTACAGGCCCCAAAAAAACCAACCGTAAAGTGTTTAAAATGTGGCCCAAAAGCAACAAAATTAAGGGCATAATGGTCATTTCACCATGAAAGAGGTACCACTCTTCTTCTTCTTCAACACGTTCTCGCCATATTCGCCATTTACAGCTGCTCTTTCAACACCACCTCGCCACCACGTCGCTAACCAGCCACCGGAGAGACGCATTTCCGACGTCTTAATCCCCTCGATGTCCGTCGCTATCCTGTCACCGAAGCATGGATGAGAACTTGCTCTCGCTGTCCGCGCCGGGCTGAGGAGGCTGGCCGGGAAATGGCCGGACCTCGCCATGTATGCCGTTCAACCACCGGGAGGCTACAGGGGATGCGGTTAATACGAACAAGAGCATTTATAGGCGCTGAAAGTGACGATTTTGGAGCTGTTTTAGCCTTCCAGGTCCACACGAAGCGAGACGGAACCCGACGGTCGCGTGGCTGCGCCTAAGAAGGCGGTCAGGCATGTGGCGACTGTAGTCGGCTGGAGTCGGGCTATCGTGTGCCGGAGAGTTAGATGGCAGCGGACGGCGTTGAATCGGCTGGAGTCGCTGGCAGCAGCATCGACGACGTTGAATCGGCAGTCGCCGGAGAATCTGGAAGCTGGCAATGGATAGCCTCGGTCGGCGGCGCCGGTGGCGGAGATGGCGTCGAAAAGGAGCAGTGGACGATGGTCGGCGGCTGATTTCATGGCGGTGGTCTGGGTTCCATTATCAGACGATGGCGGGTGGTGGAGTTCAGGTACAGTGTGTGCGTGTGTGTAAGTAATGTGTGTGTACCGATTCTATCTCTGTGTGTAGAGAGAGGGAGAGAGAGAGATTGACGAGATTGAAAGTGACAGGCTGTAAATTAGGTGGCAGATGGGAGGTTGTTAATGGTGGGGTGGGTCCTATTGAGGTGAATAGTTGGAATATTACTACATTACCTTTAATGAATGTAAAAATTAGCATTTTTTTGAGCCATTAGATCATATGAATCAATGACTAAGATTTATTCTTATTTCTTTCACTAATAACCATTCTCATGTGAACCTAACCCTATATATATATATAATAAAGATCATTAGAAATTAGAGTTAGTTTAGTATCTGTGAAGTGCTCCTCATAAAATCATTTGGTCCATCAGAAATTTATTAGGCGTTATCTGAATGGGATAATCTCTATGCATATATAATATATTTAGAGTATAACCATATTATTATCTAGTATTTTAATTTATTTTGAATATTTTAGAAAATCTCTTTGATTTTCACTAGATTCTTTTTAGTTTTTGCTAGTAGGATTTCTATAATTCATTAGTCTTAAACTAATTAAAGCAGTGCAAATTGATATCATCTTGTATGAATTGTAGCCATGTTGGTTTTTTGTCAATTGAGCTGCTGGTTGTGAAATGAGAGTAAAAAAAATGACAATGTGATTAACCACATATCTTGTTAATTTTCTCAATTAGTTATTATTTTTTCTTGTGACACAGAGTCATCCTAACCATGCAACCTGGCAAAATAAGGTTTTCCCCTTGTATGATGACTTGCTCATTATTTTTGGAAAAGATCGTGCTACTGGAGGAAATGCCGAAGGTCCTAATGATATGATGGAAGATATACAAAGGGAAGAAGTCAATCTCAATGCTGATAATGACGTCGAAGCAACATCCGAAATTGGTCTTGATGATTTAGATGCTTCATTTTCTCCATTACAGTCCCCAAGAACCGCAACAGTTGACAAGAGGAAGAAAATAAAAAGAAGTGTTAATAACTTAACCGCTATGACAGACATAAAAGAAGCAGTTTCGATTATGGGAAGTGAAATTGCTAAAGCTAGTGAAATTTTTGGTAAAGCTATTGGAGTTGATGCTGAAATTTCAAAAAAAGAGACAAAGGATTGATTCAGAGATAAGGAAGATTCCCAATCTAGCTGTGGTGGATGTTATTAAAGTGGTGTGTCGTATCGCTCCATCGCCCGAGTTAACCGACGTATTTTTTAGCATGACTGAGGAAGGAAGACAGCAATTGGTTATGGCCATCATAAGTGACCAAGTTTGAATCGTCTATTTTTTTTGTCTTCAAATTTATAATTTCGTCACTACTTATTTTATCCAGTTCAATTTTTATTGAATGATACATTCGTACAATTGTTTTTATTTTAATTGAGATTATTTTATGATTATTAGTTTGATGTTTTAATGTTCATTTTGTCTGATGTGTTGTTGTCTGATGTCTCATATAAATGAATAAATTGCATTGGTGGTAATATCATTAAAAAGATAATTAATACTCTTTATTAAAATAAATAATTGTTGTAGTTAATACTTGAAAAAGTAATATTGATAAGTGGATATTGAAACTAATTTGTAGACACTCACACGTATAAATAATTTTTTTTCTTGAAACTAATAAATATATATATATATATATATATATATATATATATATATATATATACATACCACGAAGGTTACAAGAATCCATCGAAGCTGCTTCTCGGTCAAAAGCAAGTCTCCCGTGATATATATATATTAACATTCCAATAACTGATTTTTAGTTACCAATTATGGGAATGATATCAAGTCAGGAATAAACGTTTCAATCCTTGCCAATACCAATCGCAGGTATGGAAATGATTATGACATTCCATTCCAATTGTCATTCCTTTCCATAGCTAATTTCATTCCCTCTTAATTTCATTCTTGTATACCAATCACGCCATATGTTCTTTTAATAAATAATGGTTAATGTGTTTATATAATATATATATATATATATATATATACAGAAATGCGCTCAAATGAGAAAGGAACACAATGAAAGAAATGAGAATGAATCTGAGTCATTGTATACATCAAATCAATGGTCATGATCAAGTCAATCATTAATGGCATTATGGTAAATAAATAAACATATCATTGTCAAATAAAAGATTTGACCAATAATTAAGGGTACTTTAGACATTTGTTATAAATACACCAACACGTGGGACCCACCACCTATCACAAACACTGATTTCCTACCTACCCGTCACTTACCTTCCACCCACCCACCCACCCACACTTCAGATCTGGTGCACTCACACACACACACACACACACACTTTTCATGCACTGACCGGACCTCCTATCGTCGCCGCAACTCCGGCGCATTCTTATTCCGTTTAACTGGTCGATCAGATGACGGATGCAGGCAAGGCGTCACGGTGGCGGGTGGAGCCGATGAGTCGCAGCGGCGGTCGGATACGAGCTTCTGCGATGGTGGTCGGATGTGAGGCGATGCAGCGACAGTGGTCTAAGGCAAGGCGATGCAGCATTTGACGGAGGAGATGCAGACGACAACGATGCGGCGAGGCAGCGGACCGAGGCTGTGCGACGCGGCAGCGGACTGTAGCGATTATGACGGAGGAGATGCGAACGGAGGCAGAGACGATATGGCTGACGGGCGAGGCGATGCGACGCGACGGCAGCTGAGGCGCCGCACAGGGAATTGCATAGAGGATGTTGCGACGATGGCTGTAGAGGCGGAGGCTGTAGACGGGATGGTGGAGGTTGATGTAGGAGATTTTTTGTTCTGTTAAAATTTGTTGGATTTGGGGTGATATTGTGAAAATTTGATATAGGTAGGGGACTCATATGCAATTTTTTTGACATTTCATATATTTGTCACTTTAATAATTGGGTAATTTTTTGTATAGTTTAGTGAAAATAAAAAAATAAAAAAAAAATGCACAGTAATATTGCATAAGATGCACAATATTGACCGATGAGACGCACATTAAAATAATTGTATAATATTGATTTTATTTTTTATTTTTGGTTATGAAATATAGAATTACGTCTATCTACACATCTAATTTTTTTCGACTCAACAAATATGACTCTGCTCTTAGTGTTCATGGACTTAACCGAACGATCGAAATAATTGAGTTGAACTTAAGGGAAAAAAAATAATTCGACCAAATTTTTTTGGCAAATAAAAAATAAATTGAATTGAAAGTCGGCATTAAACCGACATAACCAAAATTTTAAAAGTAAAATTAGAAAAAAGCATCCGACATATAACGATTTGAACTAACAATTTAGATTGGTTGGTGTCGAACACTATTGTGCAGTCCATAAAACATTATTGTTCAAATTGTCTAGTACTATTGTGCACTCCTTCAGTCAATATCGTGCAAACTGAACATACATAAATTGTCTCCCAAAACAAAATGAAATTGAACCGAATTACTTAATTTATTTGGTCGATTAATTTAATTACCTTAAATGCTCAAAATATTTTATATTGAAAATATATTTAGCGTATCAATAATTTTATTTAATTTATTTATATTATTTTTTGTTGAAAACCATAATGCACGGAATTTCCAAAATAGATATTGTGCACTCACATAAATAAAGATGTGCATTTTGTTTAACATTATTATGCAGTTTATCGAACCTTATTTTTGAAAACAAATAATATATATATACAATAAAAATAATATTTGTTTAATAGTTGTGTTTGTTATATTGTCATATTTTTATTTTCTTGTTTGTAACCAATGTCTATATCGTACCGAATTAACGAAAAAATCTAATATTCATAAAAATTACAATCTGTTATGATGATGTGCA